>ONZH01021992.1:0-260009 GCA_900303285.1 Rhinella marina | reverse complement strand
TTCATGAATTGTGACTTCTATGCAGTCATATATATTCTAATTAAACAGGTCACTTTAATGTTTCTAAACAATATGATTTCTTCATATCTATTTCCATATTCATACATTTATACATTATCTGTGATAAAATAGCCAGAAGACACGTGCACTCCAAAGATCAATACAGTCTTTGTCACACTGCCCCTAGTTGGCGCTAAACGTAACAGCATGCTGGATGAAAATGAACAGCAAACAGGTGTAGATCTTTTCAGTATACCTGATCTCTGTTTAGTGTCCACTCCTGGTTTTGGCTGACAATAACTGATGGAAATAACTGATCAAATAACTGATATGTGAACAACCCCTTAACCATGCAGCTGATGAGCAAATTTCCACCTCTTTGTTAAATATAGTGTAGGTCAGTTATGTTTATTCTGATTGCTATGTAACCAGTATGGATGTACAGTACATATGAAATTTAATTGTGAAAATTACTGTATTTATCATTAAAGACTATAGAAACACGTCATTCAGAAATGTAACTGGATTTTCCAGAGCTTCTGCCCCTCCCGAATACTTTTGGTTCACTCACCACACACTTTTGTCTATAGCTTAGTCCATAAAAAGAGCCAGGATCCTGCACTTTACAATGGTAGTGAATAATACAAAAGATCAATAACCTAATTTGTAAAGTGGATGCACATGTCACCTAAACAACATCTGTCCCTGAAGTGTAGTTAGAATGCCATTACCAGGTGCTAAATCATTATATATATATATATATATATATATATATATATATATATATATATATATATACAGTTTATACATATATTCTCTTAGTTTAGTTGTAAGCAGTTTTATCTGTTTATGGGAGAGCTGGAAAACTGCTCTAATGGCTGTTAATACATTTCCTGTTGGGGTTGTCTTTAGAGATGAGCGAATTTCTTGGAAATTCGATTCGGCTGATTCGCCGAATTTTACCAAAAAATTTGCTTCATTACAAATTACTTCGCCGCAAAGCAGATTTTTTTGTACGTAGTTGGTGCAATGACAGGGAGCTGCAATAGCACCGCTCCCGTTATTGTACCCCTCAGATGCCGCGTTCATACATGATTGTGGTGTCTGAGTGTAAGAACAGTGTAAAATAGACATTAAAAAATACATTAAATAAAACTTAACTCCTCCATTTGCTCGAAACTGGCCGGCCGCCGCCATCTTGCTTGAATATCTGGAGCGAAATCTCGCGCAGCGCGAGATTACGTCATGACGCCGGCCGTCGTGGTGACGTCATACGTCACTACGCGCGGGATTTTGCCCGGGATCTTCAATCAAGATGGAGGCTGGTGGCGAGCAAATGGAGGAGGTAAGTATGGATTTTTTTTGTTTTTTACACTATTTCAGGATAAATCGATTCGCCGACACGAAGCACAAGGAAATTCGGCTTCGAGGCGAATCGAATTTATCCTGAAATTCGGATCGAATTCAACTTCGTGGAATTCGATTTGCTCATCTCTAGTTGTCATCTAGCAATCTCTGACTCCTAGCATCAAATCTAGCAAATTATATGAAATTGGGAGATTTACTGCCTAAGGCTACATTCACATGACAGTTTTGTTCTGCGGTCTGCAATTTACGGATCTGCAAAACACGGATACTGGCCCATGTGTAAACCACACGTGGCTGACACTATGATAGAAATGGCTATTCTTGTCTGCAATTGTGGACAAGAATAGGACATGATATAAATTCACAAGTGGGTAGGCTCACCAGATATTAGTATCGTGGAGCTCGGCCTAATCTCTACCAAAAAGATTCACACTAATCACAAAAAAAAACCACTTATACCTTTTTAAGAATAGGACATGTTCTATCTTTTTTGTGGGGCCACAGGACGGAACAACAGATGCGAACAGTACACAGAGTACTATCCGCATCTTTTGCGGCCCCATTGAAGTGAATGGGTCTGCATCCGTTCCACAAAATTGCGGAACGGATGAGACCCATTCATACAGTCATGTGGATGAGCCCTGAGGGTCGCTTCTCGTAGTGCAGATTTGTGTGCATAAAATCCACATGAAATCTGCACCAAAACCACTGAAAAAACACACACATACATCAGCAATATTTGTCACTTTTTTGGTGCGGCTTTTATGCTTTTTTTGGTGTGAATTTGATGTGTGCTTTCTGCAGATCACACCCTTAGGGCTCATATACATGAATGTATTTTCTTTCCGTGTCCGTTCCGTTTTTTTTTTTGCGGACCATAGGCGGAACCATTCATTTCAATGGGTTCGCAAAAAAAATGGAAGTTACTATATGTACATTCTGTTTCCGTATGTCCGTATTTCTATTCCACAAAATAGAACATCTTATTACTCTCCTCATTATGGACAAGGATAGGACTGTTCCATTAGGGGCCAGCTGTTCTGTTCAGCAAAATACGGAATGCACGGATGAATGGATGTCATTCATATTTTTTGCCGACTGCAAAATAAATAATGTAGTGTGTATGAGCCCTTACATTGGAAAGGATGAAATCAGCTCAAGAAAACCACACTTGACCTGCTGAAGATTTCAACACCTGCATGGCAGGTCAATATTCCCATCTAAGAAAAAAGCAGAGTGTACATAAGGTTTGTCTAATCTCATACACTTTGGTACTTTTGTATTACGTTGTGGTTTTTCCACATGAAAATTTGTGTGAAAAAAAAACACATATAATCTACATTTTGTACAGGCCCCACTAGGTTGGATTTACAGTGCCTTGCGAAAGTATTTGCCCCCCTGGAACTTTTCAGCCTTTTGCCACATTTCAGGCTTCAAACAAAAAGATATAACATTTTAAATTTTTGGTGAAGAATCAACAACAAGTGGGTCACAATTGTGAAGTGGAACGAAATTTATTGGATCATTTAATTTTTTTTTGTAATAATAAAACTGAAAAGTGGGGCGTGCAAAATTATTCGGCCCCCTTGCATTAATACTTAAATTACTAAAAGTGCCACCTTTTGCTGTGATTACAGCTGCAAGTCGCTTGGGGTATGTCTCTATCAGTTTTGCACATCTAGAGACTGAAATTCTTGCCCATTCTTCCTTGCAAAACAGCTCGAGCTCTTTGAGGTTGGATGGAGAGCGTTTGTGAACAGCAGTTTTCAGCTCTTTCCACATATTCTCAATTGTATTCAGGTCTGGACTTTGACTTGGCCATTCTAAGACCTGGATACATTTATTTTTGAACCATTCCATTGTAGATTTTGCTTTATGTTTGGGATCATTGTCTTGTTGGAAGATAAATCTCCGTCCTAGTCTAAGGTCTTTTGCAGACTCCAACAGGTTTTCATCCAGAATGGTCCTGTATTTGGCTCCATCCATCTTCCCATCCATTTTAACCATCTTCCCTGTCCCTGCTGATGAAAAGCGGGCCCAAACCATGATGCTGCCACCACCATGTTTGACAGTGGGATGGTGTGTTCAGGGTGATAAGCTGTGTTGCTTTTACGCCAAACATATCGTTTTGCATTGTTTCCAAAAAGTTCGATTTTGGTTTCTTCTGACCAGAGCACCTTCTTCCACAAGTTTGGTGTGTCTCCCAGGTGGCTTGTGGCAAACTGTAAACAAGACTTTTTATGGGTATCTTTGAGAAATAGCTTTCTTCTTGCCTCTCTTCCATAAAGGCCAGATTTGTGAAATGTTCGACTGATTGTTGTCCTATGGACAGACTCTCCTACCTCAGCTGTAGATCTCTGCAGTTCATCCAGAGTGATCATGGGCCTCTTGCCTGCATCTCTGATCAGTATTCTCCTTGTTTGAGATGAAAGTTTCGAGGGACGGCCGGGTCTTGGTAGATTTGCAGTGGTCTGATACTCCTTCCATTTCAATATGATCGCTTGCACAGTGCTCATTGGGATGTTTAAAACTTGGGAAATCTTTTGGTATCCAAATCCAGCTTTAAACTTCTCCATAACAGTATCACGGACCTGCCTGGTGTGTTCCTTGGTCTTCATAATGCTCTCTGTGCTTTAAACAGAACCCTGAGACTATCACAGAGCAGGTGCATTTATACTGAGACTTGATTACACACAGGTGGATTCTTTTTATCTTCATCAGTCATTTAGGACAACATTGGATCATTCAGAGATCCTCAATGAACTTGTGGAGTGAGTTTTCTGAACTGAAAGTAAATGGTCCGAATAATTTTGCACGCCCAACTTTTCAGTTTTATTATTACAAAAAAAGTTTAAATGATACAATAAATTTCATTCCACTTCACAATTGTGACCCACTTGTTGTTGATTCTTCACCAAAAATGTAAAATGTTATATCTTTTTGTTTGAAGCCTGAAATGTGGCAAAAGGTTGAAAAGTTCCAGGGGGCCAAATACTTTCGCAAGGCACTGTATATGTAGGCCCAAATTTACTAATGTATCTTGGTGGTAGTCTATAAAAATTATGGAGAGTTCACACCGCTGTTATTCTTCCATTTTTTTTAGACTACAAGCAGTACTCAAACGAATGGCAAGCGAGCAGAACTGATGCACAGGATCTATTTTTTACAGGATCTTGTTTTTTTTCTGTTCTTCTGATGGATCAGAAGAGCGGAAAAATAGCAGTGATGTGAACTCTCCCTTATTAAACATAGAACAAACTTTTTCTTGTGTTTTTCACTTGCAGGTTAGATTGTTTTTTTATGCTCTGTGTGAGGGATTTTTCCCCTCATTTCCCTGGTGGTTTTGTTTTGGCCTTGCTTGATAAAACATGTGACAATATGTGGTTAACTTTTTTATAGCCCATTTACATGGCCTCTTTATACAGATCTACAGAGGAAATTACATAAGAGGGGGCACATAACCTTCCTATACAAAACAATATAAAAATGCATATGCGCAAACATTTTATTCAGTCAAAAATACCAATAAATCACTCCAAAAACATAATAAGAATGCTGCATAGGCAGATTTTTTTTGTATGCATTTTTCTTTTCCAAAAATATCACTTCTCTTTGAGAATAGTAACACCAGTCATATTATTACTCAGATTGTTTTTTTTTTTTTTTAAGGAGATATGCTCAGTAAAGAGAATCTCCTCTTTCATGACCTAGCCCAATTTTTACAATATTGTATGATTTTTTACTAACTGACAACACTGTAAGTCACAATCCCAATGGCCTTTAGAAGAACTCTCTTTAGCCTTGTGTTTTGGTTTGTTTTTCATGAAGCTGTTGTACTGATACCCAGAGCTCCTGCCACCGCTGCTCACAGTCTTCTTGCAGTACATCATTCTGGTGTTCTACACTTTCTTTTGGGATGTGTATCTGTGCAGCCCCATGCTGCTCCACAGTATTGCTGCTCTCCGGGCTCCTTGTCTGTTCTGACTGCATGATTTCTCTTAAATCATCTTGCTGTCATACTAACTTATTAAGACTTATTGCAGCTTATTATGACTTCACTAGTTCAGGCCTGTCATGTAGAGTACTGTGGAGCTTTTTGTTATAATGACCAGCAGGACTTAGCTGGTGCACCAACTTGGCAAGCTGGGGTGATGGCTCCATAATAGAAAAACCCAGAATAACATTAACATATAATGTATGATTGCTACAGTAGAAAATAAAGATACTGTAGAACAATACATATACTGTAGTAATAAATAAATAAATATACTGAAAAAATGAAGGGACTTTCAGATATGCTGTACTTTCTTCAGTGCAATACCTGATAATAATGTCTAATGTCTGAATGGGTATGCCCAGGTTATCACCCATGCTATGTTTCACATTTTAATGTTTTTTGATATATTTGTTGTACATGTTAACATTTTTCATTATTTGTGCATACTGTGGATTCTCTTTAAGGGAAATATACTAATGAGGACTGTCAGCTATGTTTTTGTGTTTTCAGCTAGTGTTTATGTACTAAATTGAAATGTGCTACATCATTGCTGAGCACCAGTCTATTTCAGAGGGGAGACTGCTGTAATAACATGCATGAATTTGAAGTCAATTAACCAAAAAGGGTGCAAGCTGCCAAAGAGAGGCTGAAGGATTGTTGTATGATGCGGGGAAGGTGCTTGCAAAATGGTACCTGCTAGACAACAGGGATTCTGGTGAGACCCACCACTATGGTATAGTATAGACTGAGACATTAGTGCTGTGTATCACGATTGTGTTAGTATAAACCCCGCAACGGGGAGATGAACATTACTGTGCACCACTGAAGTTAAGTTGTAAAATGTTTTTTTAAATCATCGTTTGCCAGTTGTCCCCATCTTTCCCACGGGGACTCTCTACAGTTCAGTAACATGTAACCTTCTGGTCTCCTATTGCGATGATTCCTAAGAGTGATTTGCAGTACTACAACATAACATACTCCTCTATCCTAAATGCTCAGGATGCTCTTCTCATATACTGTACTACATGTCTTGCCTCTGTGATATACTCATATGGGTATAAGGGGAGCTAATGGCTGGTTAGATTGTTGTTTATTAGCTCTATTATTATCACTTTGATGTTGAGTTGGAATATTTCAGCTTATCTCCAAGTCTTAATTGGAGAACCAAGGGGCATTTAATTCTTTATAAAGATTTTAACTACGGTATATTTGGATCACTTTTGCAGGTAAAAATGGAGATTCTACTACAAAACTGTCCATTATAATTTATTTTATTGCTTAATTACTGCAGTAACACTGACCATACTCACACAATTGTAAATGTTTGGGGACAGCAGAGCCACATATATCTACTTTAAGGTTAGCCAATGCCACCAACAGTCTGCTACAGTATACGTACTTCTTTAATCATCCTTGCCCTGTTTTGTGACTAGTTTTTATAGTTCTCCAAGATTCTGCATCCTCTTACATCTCTGATGACCAGCTTACTTTATGGTTATCATTGGCTATCATCACCACCTCTCACTGCTATCTGCAGAACCTAATGTGCTGCACCAATCCTCTGACATTTCCTGGTTCGGACTAATTTCTAGTATTATGAAAACTTAAATTCTTCATCATTTTATGATGCTTACTACCTCAGGGCACGGCTTACTTGCAATTTTTAAGAAAAACCTGAGGGTGTTATATCTCCTCACGGAAAGAACCTTAATCAACGTGAGGAGGCTTATAGGCCATACATGCTCCTCTGGAATTCTGGGAAGAAGCGATGCAAATTAGTTCTTGGCAAACTCTGCCTCTGATTCCACCAGATATAAGGAAGCTATCCTAGACATCAATGTTCAAGGCCTTAAAACATGACTTGGATAATAAATAAGCCAGCATTATATCTGCAGACAGCGGTTTCAGGGTGATTACCCCAGTGCAGATCAGAGAGTACTGGCTTAACTAGGTGAAAGGCCTAGGTCAGGATTTGGGAGTTCTATCATTCCTTACAGAGAACACTTTAATCGATGTGAGAAGGCTTATAGGCCATACAAAAATAAAATGTACATACTGCTAAAACAAGGAACCAGCAAAGGGCTCTGACATTTGCTGATTTATTATGGCTCCACCTGGTATAATGCATAGCAGTATAACAATGGGTATGTCTGAGAATAAGCTGAGTGCTGTCAGAGCCTCTGCAGTAGCATTTTAATATAGCTGAGAAGACTACAGTGGAAGAAAGAAGGGAAGCTCCCAGAGGGGGAAGGAGACTGATACCATCCTACTCAGGGGCTCAGTGATTAGCACTGGTGCTTCGCAGCACTGGGGTCTTATTTGAATCCAACCAAGACAACATATACATGGAGTTTGTATGTTCTCCCTGTGTTTATGTGGGTTTCCTCTGAGTACTGTGGTTTCCTTCCACACTTCAAAGACATACTTAGAGAACTTAGATTGTGAGCCCCATTGGGGACAGCAATGTCTGTAAAGTGCTGCTGAATGTAAGTGTGTGAAATAAATAAAAATCCAGAGCCTGACCCTGAAGCACAGATTATCAACACCACAACAATGCAAAACATGGGGGAAACAAGGAAGCAAAAAATATATGAACAGTGTTTTCTGTGCTATTAACACTGTAAATTACTTTAAAACAGCTATTAACAGCTTTTCAGGACTTTAAGTATACAATGCTTCAGTCCAGCATGTATACTTGTTCGCCTGTTCTTGAAACACCCATAGAAGTGAATGGATCATGCTTGGAGCTGTAGTTTAGCAGATGGAGTGTCGGACGTTGCCGACCCCTGGTCTGCTAAATGAAACATATTTACTATAATTTGAACAACCACATTAAAACTGTGCTCAGAATTCTGTATTGTGTTATTTTGACCAGATATTATTGTTATTGCATAGCTTGAATAAGTATTATCATGTTTTATTCAATGACAAATGTTATTACGCCTTAATATATGCTATATAGACCAATGTACGTTGATACTGGAATGCGAGTAACAAATTATCACATCAATTAAATGCTCCTCATGCAATAACGTACTGTATTGTCAGTTCTCAGTTCTCAGCTGAAGTGAGACATCAGTTCACATTAACCATGCATTAACTGCTGCCACCTAATGGAGATCATATGCAACTGCACCAAAACATAAAGTGTAATAATGCAACCATAAAAAAGGGAATGTTTTCTAGATGGCATACATTTAGACAGGCTGCCTAGACCCGCTGATTTATCACAGGGGCTCAGGGTGGATGATAAATCTGCTGCAGCACAAGACACTTTACCAACTATTGGGAGACTTAATTTGAGTCTGAATTTTATGCCTGGATTGTGGCGCAATTTGCCACTAAATGCTGCATGTTAGACCACGCTCCCTTTCCCGTGAGACCACACCCCTTCATTGATAAGCCACAACTCCTTGAAGAGCTAGGTGCAGATCATTTCTGTAAACATAAAAAAGCCAAATGGTGCCACTTTTTGTCGCAATTTCCAGCAGAATCTAGTAGCATTGCCATAAGTATATGTGAGCTACTGGTATCTGGCTCACATGTACACCGGTATGTTTAGGTATTCTGCTTTGTCTCTTCATTTGTGTCTTAAAGGGGTTGTCACTTATCATTTATGATGTTTCCAGGGGTTATGGCCACCTCTGCAGAGCAGATACGAGGTGCCCAGGGCGGGAGGTGCTGCACATGCATAATTATTTGCACTCCTATGGTCCTGGCCACCAGAGACGCTGACGCTTCTTAATATAATGTGCAAGCATGACCACCACTACTGTATTGCAGGGTGGTCGTAAACCCTGGATATGAGCAGTGTATAATGTGATAGAAAAATGAATCCAGACAGCAAAGGAGACAATATGGACAATAACAATACATTAGTAAGTGCCTTGTATTAAAGGGGTTTTCTGAGATTTAAATACTGATGACCTATCCTCTCGACATAACGTTGGCTGATGTGATCAGTACTATCTGTTTCTTTACTATTCAGAACAAGACTGAAAATCTTTCATTATGAAATAAACATGATGTTACAAATGAAATAACCATTATGTTACTTAGGCTACTTTAACATTTGCATAGTTAATTCCGGTATTGAGATCCGGCAGAGGATCTCAATACCGGAATTAAAGTGATCCGTTTTGATTTTGCACATCAGGATGCACCCGTCCCGTTAGGATTTGGTCGTATGACATTTAAAAAAAAAAAAGAATCGGTTACTACAGTAAATGCATTAAAAGTTAATGGGTGACGGATCCGTTTTTTTTAAAGTCACCATTGACTTACACCATTGGCTTACATTGTTTTCAATGACGGATCCGTTTTTTTCCTTTTTTTATGACTGGACACAAAACCGCAGCTTGCAGAAATCGGAATGCTGCCGGAACGTAGGACATCCTGATGCATCCTGACCAGATTTCTTTCCATTCACAATGCATGAGGACTAAATGTAAATGCTTTTTTCCAGTATTGAGATCCTTTGCTGAATGTCAATACCGGAAAACAACAACGCAAGTGTGAACGTAGTCATATTCGTGACTAATAATCTAGTGGTGCCATCATTTTAGCTATAGGTATACAGATGCTGTCAAGGGTACACAACGTATATTGAGGAGAACATGATGCTTTCATTCACCTCCTCCTATTATGTGGATATAGATTCCTTATACTGTGTATAACCTGTGGATAAATAAGCAGAATGCTGCAGTATCTGTAGGAGTACAATTCAGGATGCAGAGAGGGAATTCCACAAGTGTGTATGAAGTAGGGGATTAGGATAAAGGGGATTTTTTTCCCCGCTGTCCTCCTTTTCATCATACTGCATAGAGAATTAGTTTTGGTGTGTGAGTGTGTGTGTGCCTGCCACTCTCCTCCCTCTGCCTCTCTCTCTCGCTCTCTCTCCTCATCCTGATCACACAGCTTTGATTCTCTGGCTCTCAGTAAACAGCTGAGACTCCCACCTTTTTTCCCTCTCCCTTTCCTTTGGACAAGAGACAGCAGTTCGTGTTTGGAGCTACAATCTGCAGGGTCTGAGAGTGACGTGCACCTGTACCCCCCATTAGCAGGTTCATCTTGTGTTATCATTGTGTGTATCTTTGTGTGTCTGTCTTTCTATTCTTGTGTGTGTCTGCATCTAGCAAAAGAATCCGAACATTTTATATAGCAGCATCTGAGGGAGCATTGATGAAGGGCACAGCAAATTAAGCATTGCTAGGATCTACTTAGGTTGCTTTGCTTGCCAAAAATGCATCATGCATCTTAATTTGCTTCCTCTAGTCCATTGCAACATGCCGTAGGCTCTCACAGCCCCTGTTGCCTTTCCTTCTCTTTCTTTTTTTCTTCCCCCATGATACTTGAATCATTTTGGACATTTGCTGCAGATCTGGACGTATTGGATTAAGACTACTTGAGCAACATCATGTCCCATCCTCCGTTCCCACGCAGCTTCATCCAGTGTAGACACATAATGGGTGTATTTTTGTAGCATTTGAATTTGTAGAGCTATAAATGAGAAATGTCCACATCTTCCCTGTGTATCCCATCTTCATTACAGAAATGCAAGCGAGGTAATTATATCCAATGATGAAAATAGCATCCTGAACTTTTTTTGCTGTACAGCCCTGGCTGTGCTCTGCAGAATCCAGGGATGAGCCAGGGAACATCCTGAATGAATGTGTCTCTTGCGGAGAAAACTGTCATTTTCTTTTAGAGGGGAGGTGTAGTGTATTTGTCTTTTTTTGCATACATCAGGTTACAAATGGTGCTGTTTGATCTCTGATCTTGTATGTGTATCACTCCCTTTCCCTGATTCCCTCTCCCCACACCCCACCTCCTCTCTTTCTGTTTTTTTGCAGGTGTGACAGTTTGAAATCTGCCCAGTAGGTGGGACTTGGTGACTTTAGCACCCGTTTTTTCTGTCTCCCCCATCTTCTATTGCATTCCTCAGAAGTCTTGTAGATCTCCTGGAAAAAAAAATTAAAAAAATTAACCAACAATCTGGAATCAACAAGACAACAGCAGCAGCATCAGGCACTATGCATCTCCATGGGCTGAAGGCAGTGTGCGTCTAAGCCATTTCAGGATGACTTTAGCTGCAGGAGGATTTTGCATCTGATTGCTTATCAAGAGAAAAGGCTGAGATATCTCCTCATCTTGGTTTCTTTCCCCTTTCTACCCCCCACCCCTTTTTTTGGGGTTAAAAACCTTTGTTTGAAATGGATATGTCTCCGTACCCTACAAAGTGCAGTTTTTGGAGGATTTTCTTACTATGGAGCATTATGCTGGACTATATGGGTTTGGTGGTGGCTTGCCCTGTTAATTGTGTGTGCAGCAAAATTGAAATTCTCTGCAACAAAGTGGACAATGGGAACATATTCCCCTTCTTGGAAATGCAGGAATCAGCTAATGCAACCACAAACATCACTGAGCTCTACAAGAACATCATTTCAATGTAAGTCTTGATACCAACCTAAAATTGAAATCTGCCATTTGCCCTATGATGGCTGTGATTGTATTGTGCCTTGTACCAAGCAGCAGGTTCATGAGCCTGTCTTCATGATCCATGTTATCAACTTGTATCTACGCTGTTCTCTGTAGATACTATATATAAATTATCCTCCACTTCTTTCAGTACCACAGTTTGCTTATTGCTTAACTAGAATGGACATAATCTGGTTTTATTGCACTGAGCCAAGGGAATACTGGGCATGATAAGAACTCTTATTAATTATGTTCCATGGGAAAACACAGATATTCTGTTTTTCAGCTCAGTTGTGGATCTGTATTTGGCTGGTTTGGAACTGAAATACATTATGTATTATGAAGCGAGATCTATTGTTGCTGTAGTGATTTGTATAGTTGGAAATAGCAGCAGAAAATGAGTATGCGGCAACTGGTTTACTAGGAGATGAATCAGGTGGTTATCAACTTATATTGCCCATGTTGTAGAACATAAATCAGCCTCAAGTCACATAGCCAGCTTTATGTTGGGTTCACAGAACATCATGTTTTTTTGGATTCTTCTTGGTTTGAGATCACGCTGTGCAATATGTACATCTTGAGATATGCTTTAATTCATTTAAGTAAAGAGATGGACACCGAAGACAGACAGGACGTGCCTTTGCTTAAGAACCACCCTATCCACAGCTAATGATGTTTTTTCATAGCTGAATTGGTGGCAATATACTCTTCAGCAGAAACCCATATCAATGGCTTATTTTGTATCTCGCTGCTATTAAATAGGCAAGGCAGTTCTAAACTTATATACCAATCCCAAATGTAACCTCTGTGGAGGTATAGAAAGTTCCTGTATTGCACCCTTTATCCAGATGCTAATAATGAGGTGGGGGTGGGGGGGACTGGCATATTGATAATGATACAGACAGTTCTTTCCTTTGCTGCTGTTTATACTGTTGCATATGGTAGAATGGCAAAGAATTAACTCATTTGAAGCTGCTCGAAGGCCCTGTGGGCACTAAAGAGTTAACTGTTTTGTGTTTAACCCATGATAAGTCATACCTATAGCAATAGTGTACTGAGAAGGCATAAAGGCAGATCATTACTTCAAAGAGGGGAAAAAATCGAGCTCTCGAGTTTGTCATCGGAATGACGACGTAATCATTTACTGTGTAATGGCAGTAAACTTCTTTAAGAAGAACATGTTCTATGTGTGAACTAGTGTTGGCCTTCGATGGTGCATGGAAATGCACTAACAATTGATTCTTTGGATAAGAATTATTAGTGCATTTTTCACCCACTGACAGCAACATGGTAGAAAATGTTGCCATGTTCCAACTCCCATTTCACGACCCCCGGTTGCTAGACACTTCTTGCATTAAAGCTCTTTCTGGTTGGAGGAAGGTTTGCTGAATGTCTTGTCGTCAGGATGTCTTTTTTTTTTTTTCTTCTTCACACCATGCATTTGTGAAAGAGCCATGGAGATTTTCTTCCCCACCCTCTCATTTAAAACACAGCACAGTCTTTAAATATTCTGCTCAGCAACTAGATCACACACCACAGATAATCCTTAGGAAGTGATGGTGTCATGGAAGTGTGTGGACATAGCATGGGAAAAAATAAATGCAAGTTAACCATGAAATAAAGCAGTATTCATGTTTGTCTTGACTCGTCTTGGCTCTATAGTATATGGCCCCTGGTTGTTCTTTGTGCCATCCAAGTTCATTTGTCAGCTGTTGCTTCATCTGCCTCCACAGTCTAATATACTACATTATAGTTCTGAAGATTGCAGGTTGCTCGATGGTGTGCTAGCAAATGGTTGCACGCCTCTTGACTCTGGGTTTATAAATTTGCCATTCCCTATAAACATCACATTTAGGTCCACTTGGGCTCTGCAAGACTATTTGTTTCATTTGGCACTCGAGATATGGTGAACATGATTGCAGAGTATGAGATGGGAAACGTGGAATGGATGAGACAGAGCCAGGGATATTATGCTTGATTCAATGAATTCCGGAATGAGATTGAAAATAAACTTTGAGTTTTTAGCAGACCGCGGTTTTGTCTGCAAAAACACATTTAGTAAATGTGTGAGGAAAAGACAATGAAGTAATACAGTAGAGTCTGGTTGTAACAGTTTGTATTAGATTGAATTAAAACCATGAGTGACAATAACTAGGCCGGCCAAGATACCAAAAAATGGCTGAAATGCGAGCAACAAAAGAATTAGATGCTTTGGTCAATTGGAAGCCCCAAGTTATCCATTCCTGCTCTTACTACATACTGCTGTGTGGCCAAATAATCATAATGATATAATGGTGATTGATAATGCTAATGGGTGTGATGATGAGGGTGATGATTATGATGATTGTATAGCACTGTTTTAGCCTTGGGCTTCCAATATTTGTTGAAAGGCCTCAACATTTATGGTACTCTAAAGTGAGGATGCAAGTAATTAAAAAATAACTTAATCTTACATTAATCATATACAGTTGTCAAATCCATAATTTTGTACAATTGCATTATATAAATTAATATAATGTACAGAGTGATTGAGTTAATGGTGTGAGCCTTTCCTTCTACATCTTCACCCTGCAGTAGATGTAGCTCCGCCTATGCGATGAACCAGGTTAGTATTTGATCATTGTAGGGCGTTGTCTCTTTGTGCTATTCTTGTTGACCCAACTTTAGCCTTCCATGCGACATGAAGGTAAAACATAATTTCTAATAAATTAGGATTACATATTTTCTAGTTCCATTTCCTAAAATTGGAAAAATACGGTGCCATTGAGTTATACAATAGTTTTCACTAAAGTAGTAAAGATGTCTAAACTATATTTTATCTCACCATTTTTAACCATATGCTTCATGAGGTTGAAGGTTTAAAAACTTTTGTTAACATGAATACTTAATGTGTTCTGGAACCAACAGTAGCCAAGATAACTATTGTCTGTGGACTGACTAAGAAAGCCTACTGCAAAATGGGAAGTCCATCATCTGATCTGAAGTAGTATTCCAGGTCACACAGGAAAATTAATTCAGTATACGGGTTGTATGACAACTAGAGATAACTTGAGTTTGGCGTGTTTTTGTAAAATAATCTTTCATTTCGTTAAACGAAGAATGTTCCTCGGTTAATGTGCTCTTAGACCGTCGTAGGATGTTAACACTAAAACCCAATGTGAATCATAGTTTTATGGTAACTTGCTAATAAGCTACTGTAACAGTTTATTGGTTCAATGGTAGAATCGAAAAGTTGACAATTTGAAATCCAATCACGATTGCCATTGCTGGATGGAAAAAAAAAACAAAACAATACATTGTTAAATGGGAAGATTTATTATTGGCTTCCATCCAATCTTTGCCCAAGAACACCCTGCTGAATTCAGGCTAAAGTGTTGTAGATGTTTGAATTGAATACAATGATCCCTTGTTTTATGCTGAAGGTGGTACTGCTGTAAATTAGGAGTACTCTCATGAATGCTGATTCTATTCTCAAGAGAAGTGGGCTTCATCACTGCACATGGATAGAAGTTCAATAAAGGGAACAAGACTGATGTCTGTTAAGATGTAATGCTGTAGCTTTGACCAGTGTAATTTCTCACAAATGAATACTCCATCACAGTAAAGAAATTACTACAACACTGCAGATTTTTCGGGAACCAACTCCCAATTGCAGGCAATATATTTATCCTTATTTCATACTTCAATGAGTTTTCATGTCATTATGGCAATATCATTGTCATTTGCGTGAACAATGTGCAATAATTTAAAGAAAACCATTTGAAACTCTGCTGACTCCATGATTCCCAATTACAAAGATATCATTCAATGCCCTAAGCAAAAGTCTGCTTACTTACCCATGGCACACATTGGCATAGGCCTTGCATCAATAATGTCTAGGCCCATGTAGAACCACTATAGTTTTATGAGATCATGTCAATTATCCTGTATTATACATAATTGTGTAGATCATGACTAGCAGGTTAATTTTAAGAGATAATAGACCATTAATTATGAGGTTGTTGAGGGTCCAAGTCAATGCTTGGCACCCATGCCAATCAGCCTAATCAGCCTATTCATTCTTTACATTTCTCCATACTACACACTGCTGTGGTTTTAGAAGCAGCTATGCTTGGAACTGGACTTTGTCCCATTCAAGTGATTCAGACAAGGATGCAATACCCATCACAGCCACTAATAAATATACAGCATTCAGTTGTAGGTAGCAGTATGAACAATGATGAAGCAACAGTGCTCACCCTAGTGTGTACCCTTTAAACAGCTAATTGGAGAGAGTGTCGAAAGTAAGACTTCCACCCATCTGATATTGAAGCCCTAATCTAAGGCTAGGCCATCAACGTTCTAATAACAGAAAACCCTTTTATTGCAGCCCTAATCTAAGGCTAGGCCATCATTGTTGTAATCCCAGAAAACCCTTTAAAGATACAGTCAGACTGCTCTGCTGAAACACAACATAGCCAACATTCCTAAAATCATAACACATGTATAAAATCCTCTGCTCATGGAGAATGTTTAGAAATTTAATTTTACAAAGTATTCGGTTAATTAGTGTTCTAGTGTCTGGTTCATTGTTTCCTACATAAGTGCAATGAGAATAACAACAGCTATATTTAACTGGATGTGTGATGTCATAGCTTTTCATTTCAGACAGGCAACTGAATCCAGGGTCACTGTGCGAAAATGCCACATGAATAATAAACACAAAAAAATTAACGTAGATGTTATACACTTGTACATAGAGAAATAAAATTAGATATAAAGCAGTCGAAGCTGGAGATGTTTGGTGCATGTAAGATGGTACATGGGCAGCACAGTTTGTAAGTGGCAAGCTTTGCACCACTGAAGTTCTAATCCAACCAAGGGCAACATCTGCATTAAATTTGTTCTCTCTAAGTTTGTGGGTTTCTACTGGTTACTTTGCATTCCTCTCAATCCTCAAAAAACACTGAGGTTGAAATTTAGATTGTGAGCCACAATGGGGACAGGTTCCACTGTGAGTGATGGCCAACTCTGTACAGTGCTGCAGAATGTGTTGGCTTTAGATAAACAAAATAATAATCCTTTTCTTCCAGTGATAGAGATAACCATTTGATATACATATTGAACTTTGTCTATTCTAAATAGCTTTGGTTCTAAAATTAGATACCCGTATTTGTTGGGCATCATGGATACGTCATCATTTTAAAGCCTGCTATTAATTTTTGTTGATAATACAACATGAACATACTCAATAGCACTGTACAGAGATTGTCATCACTGACAGCAGTTCATGTGCCCAGGATCACAGTCTCCAGCCTTATTTAGCCCCAAATAGTTCAATTGTAGAGGAAGCTTTCACAGTTAAAGGTGGAACTTTACTCAACAAACATGCATGAAACAACCCCTTGGTTTGTGAAAGGCCAGCACTTTGGTTGAAATATTATGTTTGGTGCATAGATTTCCATCTTCAACTGCAAAACAGATTGGAGTACTACGGTTTCCTCTGCTAATAGATTTAAACTGTATTGTTGAGGGTATGTTCATGTTTAGGGCAGTGAATCCAGCGGGCTGTTTCGGTAGAGAGCAGCCTATCTAATTTTGCCAGATCCTACATTGTCAGATTGTATAGTTCACCATTGTTTACAATAAGTCATATTGTTTCAAGTGTTCATGTGTATGTAGGGTATTTTTGCATGGCAAGATATATATATATATATATATACAATATATACTTATAACCGCAGCAAAAATAGTTTGTGTCGTTACAGAATTGTAGTTAGAGATTTGGCTGACATATGCTCAAAGGGGTTTTGAGCATGTTTAAGGAGGGGGGTAGGCAACCTCTGACGAACCCCTCTCTCCCCTCAGCTTGGTACACCTGCGAAGTGAAGCATACTTAACTACTTCTTGACCCTGGCTCTTAGCTCCTGAGCTCTCCAGTCTCTGCTCTTTCACTCAGGTCCAAGGATGTAAACTCCTTTTTTGACACTGATGCGGCCAATTGACAGCCATAGTGGTGACCTGCTCCCCTTTCATCACATGAGCAGAGTTTGGAGAGTATGTAAGGCATCCAAGTGTTTTACTCTATCACAGTGTAGAAAGGGTAAAACACTCACATGTTAGTCTGAAGGGACAGAGGGTGAATAAAATAGGCTGTGGGAAAGAGTGGGAAGAGAGGGGAAAATATTCTTCATGGGCTGTAGAAGAACAAATAAGTCCCGTAATGATGCTGTGCTACAGCATGAAAGCTAAAGGAGAAGGAAGGAAGGAGAAGTAAACAACATCTTGGACACATAGACCTCACTATTACTGGGAGCAACATGCTCACTGCTAATTTATCTGCTGTGGCTATTATTAGCCTTTTTTTGGACACCTTAATGGAGCTTCCATTTTTCCAGCTTAGCCATAACCTTAAAATGACTCCAACTTTACATTTTCTATTTAAATGTGTTCTTTTGTTATCTGTAGCCTAATTTATATGTTGATATTGGTTTCCTACTATAGGAACATCTGTAAATATCTGGGAGAAGCAAGAGTACCCATATTGATAAAGCTAGGAATAAAGTGGTAGAAAACTTTGATAAATAGATCCCTAAATCTATTGGAGTAGTTGGTCTAGATTAAAGTATTGAGTTTTTTGTAATTAGTATTGATAGACTGTAATTTACTTTTTTTCATGATGTCGATAGAGTATTGCAGAGGTTATTGGAACTTACAGATGTAGCAGGGTTAACACAAAAACCCTTAACTCAAATTTCTTAACTCATCGCGTTATCTTGAAACAAAAGCCATTGAAAGGCAATTGAAGGTGTTTGCTTAACACATTTAGTTTAGATAACACGTCTCAGAAAGCATGTGTGTTAACTCTACACACTTTACTACATTCGTATTTACGGCGGAGGTTTACTGGCATGCTCGGAAAACCTTTATGTAGAATCATTTTATTGTAGCACTATGCTTTAAAGGCCAGGTCACATTTCATTCAAGCAGTTAATTTTGTGTAGCATTTAAAAGTGGATTTACACTGCCCAATATTCTTCACACTTCTCATTATCTACAGGTTAGCACGGCCTGTTGATCTGTATAATGAAAGACTGCATATCTATGTCCTGTCACTTAATTTATGTGTTCAGAAGTCTAAAATGTGTCAATCTATTGATGTTACCAACCAGTGGAACCCACTCTATTCTGTTGGCTAAAGGTCAAAAGCTTATTGACGCTGTGCACCAACTTGGCCTGTGTTACAACTACAACCCTAGAACAAATTTGTTATTTAGTTCATTGTCCTTATTATTCCATGTTACTAAACCCAATTGCTATCAAGTTGTTTTTAAGAGCTGCCAAAAACTGACTTGTGGTGCCAGCATGATAATCTCCAAGTGTCACATTTTACTTGCCAATGTCTTCGCCATCAACAATATGAATATTTTTTGATCCAGTGTTGCTTTTTTCTTTCTTCTTCTATCACTTTATTAGTCTTTTTTATGGGTCATGATTTCCAAGATCATCGTTAATCTTTGAGACAGCTCTCATGATCACTTTCATTCACGTCTCAGTTTCTGAGTATTGAGCTGGCTCTATTTGCACCAAGTGGTTCTGAAACATGACTTATTAAGTGACAGGTTTACCATAGCGGATTGATACATGCTACATTTATTTTGTGGTTCTAAATGTGTTAAACCACTTATATAGCGGAATGTAGTGGAGAAGTACAAGTCTTGTTACAGAATTATTCATATGATATGCAAAATGATACCGTACTGGGTTTCTCTTTGACTTTCAAGTGAATACACTTGGAATTGGCTGATGTTTGAAAACAGTTTTTACTGCTTTATGGTTGGGACCCCTTCTGTGTTAGGAATCTTACAAGTCTGAGCCTGAGCCCTTATAAACAGTATTCAAGATATTATGTATCTACAGATACAGCTGAGCTAAAATTGACTCTGATGACACATGATATGTATTTGAAACAAAACTACAGCATTTCAAGAATTATTGGCATAAAATCAATGTGTATATATAAATATATATATATATATATATATATATATATATATATAATTATTATTATTATTATTATTATTATTATTATTATTATTATTTATTTATTTTTGCTTTCAATGCAGAAAGCTTTGAGTGTTGCCTGCTATAATAAATCAGGTCAGTGAGTCCATCAAGAAGAAAGAAATCATTTATTGTTGATTGATCCCTTGTCTACTAATTAAGCCAATGAATAGCATGTTCATCTAAGCGTATGGTGCTCATTGCAAATGGAAGGATATCTTTGGATCATAGAGCAAATCTACTCTATATCCATATAACAGGCTGTATTAGCTAGGGTATGTTATAATATTGTACAATTTCTTCACCGCAATGACCAATAATAGATCAAATCTAAGAAGAGTTAAATGATTGAACAGAGATGGTGAATGGTAATAATTTAGTTTTATATTACATTTAACCCATTGAATATGATGACATTCTGGCTTTTATGATGACATTCTGCTATAATTTGTTATACGTCCTACATATATGAGTTAGAATGGTCAGCATGCAGTTGCTAGAGCTAACTTTTTCTATGGACAGGTAATACCAGTTTTGTTGAAACTTGTGATTGGCACTTTATTTTTCCCGACACTTTCTTTGTTAATGTTACTTCTGCCAGTAGACGTGGCCCCCTACTATTATAACCCACAAGGTATAAGCGCCAATCATAACTGAATGTTCAGCTGTACGCCAGGTGCATGTGTAGAACCTGCTTTTAGATTTAAAGAAATGGATGATTATATTTAATGGGTGGTTTTTGAAGTCAGTCGGACACTTATTCCAGATAACAAAATTACATAGTGTTTTTCTTTTCCTTTTTTTTATTGTGATGATTTGTCAGCAGTGTCTTTATCCGTGATTGAGAACTAGAAGAAGAACGGAAGGCTAGTATTTCACAAATGCAAATGTAATTAGAATTTTTTGTCATAACCTTGCAAACGAGAATGCACAAATTGCATTCATTCATTTCTTGTCAAGTCTGGTGGAGGAAGCCATGTTGTCAGTATGCTAGGGCTAACTAATGTCTTCAATGAGAAATCAATTGTGTCCAGATGGTAGTCTGCTGGAGTCTACAGAAAGCGCCTGCAACACCCATTACTATAGGTTAAATCAACTTGTTTAATGCTTCTAGTTTCCATTCCTTCTGCTCTTCTTTAACTGAAACATATAATCCTTATAAAACAAATACAGTACCTTACAGCTAGCCATAATCCCTTTAGAAGTACACACATTACCTTTTACACAGCTACAAACAATAGAAAATGCTGGTCTCCTAATAACCATGTTACGGTTGGATTTACACCCTTGCGTGGTTCTAATCAAGGTTGTTTAATTTAAACACCCATTTTAAAGTGTCTTTTGGATCATTTTGAGGAAGGTTATCTGATTTGGGGTCACGGCTATAAACCAGAGCAGAATGCTGACATAGGCATCGATCTAAATCAATCGACACCCCAAGACGACCATTCTGTGTCAGCAGGGCAAAGCACAGCATCATTGCGGTGAAAATACATTATCTGGTACCCGGAGATTACACAACACAAGCACTTCTAATTAAAGCCTGTCTTGTGGAGCTCATCATGCAAAGCAATGCTCATAAGATAATTAGCCAGTGACAACGCTGTCACTTGCTAATTGTACATAGGAGCCAAATTAGTGCAGTACAATCCCTAGGAATCCATAATGCTGACTGTGTGGATTATCTGGAAACATGATGCCCACTGTACACAATCAGTCAATAAATTGGGACTGTGTCTTCTTTGCAGAAGAAGTTTTTTTTTTTATACGGTATCTTATTAACCTCCAATGCTATGTCTGAGATTCATGTTACATAAATCCATACATGCCCAGTATAATGTGCCTGAGGCTATGTAAGTAAGAGTAGATGCAATCAATAAGAACAATCATTTTCATCTGATTGGTGACAAATTGGCATATGAGTGCTGAAGAGTAGACTATAGATCAGAAGTGATCATTAAAGGGGTTGTTGAGTTTAGACAACTCAACGACAAATATTCCATTTAAGTAATTCTGACATTATAGATGAGGACCAGCGGCTCTCAACTCCAGAGCAGACAGCAACTTCAAAGAGGCTGTCTTTCTGGAGAAACCATGCATCACATGGACATCCCACTGATTTCAGTGCTCTAGTATTGTTTACAAAACAGTAGAAGGAAAAAGCGACACTCACCAGGATGGTCGATACTTTATTTCACCATAGGCAGAAACACTTACATGCAGGAGCGGAAAGCGTATAGCACCATGATCGGCGTCGGCCGTTTTGCGCACACTGCGCTTTGTCAGGCCCTATGCGTCACAATGTACGTGACCTCTCACCCTTTTAACTTCGCTACTTTGTATGCGCATGCGCGCTAGCAGAAGGCAGGGGTTTACATACCATATCATATAAAAAAATGTACAACACATAAATTAAACTATAAAAACACACCTAAATCGTTTTTATCATTAAGCCCTAAGGGCCCCAAAGCTTCGGATCGCATTATCCATCTAGACTCTTTTCTTGGCAGATTTCTGTGCCTATCGCTCCCCTGTGGTTGTATAGGTACAGTCTCGAGCCCTACAAACTTTAAAACTTCTGGGTTGCTGTCGTGGCACAACCTAACGTGCTCAATCAAACGAGGGCAACCCTTACCAGTGATTACTGATGCAAAATGTTCTCTAAACCTCTCATAGAGGCATCTTATGGTTTTTCCAATGTAAAATCTTCCACATATGCAAAATACCATGTATATAACATATTTAGTCTTATATGTAATCAATTCTCTTACTCGATGTTCAATGCCTCCAACTCGTATGAGCTTCATTTGTCCATTTTGTATTTACAAAAAGTGCAATTACCACACTTATAATTCCCTATAGGTGAGAAACTCCCTAACTATGTACTTGTCTTCTCCTCCTTAAATCTACTCTTCACTATTCTGTCCCTTAATGTCTGGGTCCTTCTAAAAGATACCAATGGGGTATACGCTGTCCACCCCTGCATGTAAGTGTTTCTGCCTCTGGTGAAATAAAGTATCGACCATCCTGGTGAGTGCCGCTTTATCCTTCTACTGTTTTGTGGATTCTGGATGTATCTGAACTATTACCCTTGGCTGAGCACCACCTTGGTTGTAACGACACCCGGACCCGAGACACGCTGGCCCCTATTGATGGCAGCTTAGTGGAAGTGCCATCCCACTCTGTTCTTTCTTTTATGCTCTAGTATTGTTTTATTACTTCTGTGGTGATCCTGCAACTGAACTCATATAGCTTCCCCAAAAAATTACAACTGATCACTTCCTCAAGTGGACAAACCCTTTAAAAATAGCATGATCCTCCCTACTGCAACCATTGATTGACTTATTGTTCTGCATGCACTAAAACAGGAAGTGCAGTACTGTAATTAAAAAATATGCTCAGACATGTATGATTTGTATATGTAGCCCCACAGACAATTATATATCAATGACTATTGTTTTTATTTCTGACTAGCGGTCAATGTTCAGCTGTACAATATAGTTCAAGTTGCTTGTAAGTACTAACTTCATTTATAGCTCTAGGAAATTTGACATATTCTAGAGCATAGCATATGTTCTCGGTTTGTACATTTTTTTAATTTTATTTTCTGTGTGAAGGATAACATTTTATACTGCCTGGTGCAGAACTGTGCAGATCGGCAGGTTACAAGATTCCGATTTGCCCTGTAAACATGTCAGTGTCTCTTTTTTTCTTAAACTTGAACATATGCAATTGATGTGGAGAAAAGGACATCTGCGATATCAAGACAAATAGCCGTAAGGAGAATAAAGTAATGGAGTCAAATCAGAATAATCACAACAGTGACTTAAAATAAGACGATGTGTAGACAAGTAGATGCTATTAGCAGTAAGTATGCCAATTATGATTTCACGGGGGTATTAGAAATGTACTATGGAAGAAGTAGCATAAAGACATTTACCAGGTACCCTGTCAATGCAACAGACGATTTATAGGTACGTCCTTAAAGGTGTTGGCCACTTTCTGGCAACTGTTGATCAATGTGTTTGTAAGATGACTATATGCCACTTACTTATATAGCCACTCTTTATATTATGCGCCATTTTCTATATTTCCGGTGTGCCTCTGGCCGGACGTGAAGAGCACGGTTTCCCACTCCTTTTTCCTCGGGTTTACTGGTGGAGGCATAACTGCAAAGTTGTTCTCTCATTTATGGGCCGCTGAATGTGCGTCTGCCAAGCAGAGTTCGTCTTTGGTCGGATTCCAAGAGCACAACCTCTTCCTCTCTACTCCGGAGGTTGATGGTGGCGGCACCCAGGTGGAAGAGTCCTTCTCTCCTAAAGGAGCAGCCAAGACCTCTAAGAAGCTGCTACCAGACACTTCTAGTGGTTGTTTTTCTCCCCTGAGTACAAGATTGGGCTTATTGAAACCCAGGACCCTTATTTCCTCCAACAATTGACATTGTTTGTGTGTTAAGAGGGTTCGTCACCCCCATGCACATTATACGGCTGGTCCTTCTGAAATCAGCAGGTTTTGCTGACATTAATCTACAATGTATGGACACCTTTATGATTTATTTTCAAGTGGATGTCCTGTTTTGGATTTAAAAATTTCATGTAAGTTACTACATCAGGGTACCTGCTGGATATAATCTTCAGTGTTAGCTACCTGGCTGCATTTTATGTCCGTCCATATGAGTATAACTATGATTAGTTTAAGTCTAAATCAGAAATCCTAATCCTGTATCCTCAATGCTAATGCTAATGGTCTGAATTTTCAGTCTATAGCTCTGTCTATTCAGACTGGCTTCTAAGTACAAGCACAAGCCCACACCATGCTCACCACATTGTCTGTGCAGGGAGAGGCACTTTACATTACAGCAAGGGCAGAATTGTAGTAAAACTGCCCATGAGAAAAGGAATTATCTTGTCACATCTCTGGTGGTCGCTCGGAATTACCCTTTAAACAACTTTTAATATAAAAATGTAAGACAGACTTTGACATTTATCAGATTATATGAAACATTTTATGACCAATCTTGTTAATTATTCCTGAAAGAGAACATTCTCTACTTTGATCATTATGGTTTGTTTCAGATAAATAAATGATTCCTCTAATTCACTGACCTTTACGAACAGTTCAGAAGCAGAAAAATGCCTAAGAAATTTTAAATTGCAATAAACTAATTTACCTATTTCTGCTCAAAACGCACAGAGAAACCAAAATTATATTAAGTGACAAAATAGAGCAAATAATGATAAAGAACTTGAATTGACCACAAAGGGCAAATCATGAATTTTAGCTTGGCAGGGTTTTATGGTGAAAATTCTTACCATCCATGTAGGAAGTTCTTGCTTGACACTCTATAGAGTCATAAGGGAAAGAACATACTTAACCCAGAAATCAATGTCATATGCATTTCAAATCGTGCATAATAAAGACACTATAAATAATATACATAAAATGGCTGAATATTTTATAACAATAACTCATGGATAATGGATTTGATAAAGATGCCTTTCACAGTAGATATGCATCTTACATAGTGGTTCATATAATTACCATTGGCATTAAACATATGAATCCTATATACTTAGCCAGTTCTAGATTTTGTAAAACACACAATCTCAGCATGTCCTGTCATTGATTCTGAGATAAATATATACCAACATGTACGGATGATATTTTACTATTTTAGGCAAAATTTTGAATTCTTGCTTGTCGAAATTGAAACATTAATTTTAGTAACTATTCATACCCCCCATGTAATTCTGGAGCATTGTTTCTTAAAACTCTGCATTATGTTGTTCCTTTGTTACAACTCCTGGAAATATATGAATACATTGACAATTTAGTGTTACCATTCCCTTTGTCAATTTGGGTTGTGTTCTTACATAGTCTGTTCTTGCCTAAGAATAATAAAACAAAGTCTAAAGTCACAGAATTTTATCTGAAGATGGTCAGACAGGTATACCCTGGTCCCATCATGTACGTCCATTAGAGATATAACTTGAAGCTTGGTATTGCAGTTCAGCTCCATTCACGTGGAATTGTGCTTAGGTCATTTGACCAATGAATGTGACGTCACTGGCATAGGAAAAGGCTGAGGAGGTCACAGCTTATTAGCAGGGATGCCGGTGGTCAGACCTCCGCTGATCAGATACTGATGACCTATCTTGATTAGCTATAAATCTTTTAAAACACAGGAATGTACTTCAAAACAGAAGATACAATAGAATTTTACTGTTGGCATCTGTTACGGCATCTAAGAAATATGAATGAATGGTAAGCAGATAGGAATGGAAGCTTTTTTTTTTTTTAACTTGACCACCCCAACATAATAGATTCATTGTTTTGTATGCCACATGCAGTTTTGTAAATTTGTCCTTACACTGTGTGTACAGACCTCTGCACAATAGGTCTTTTCTTTTTCTGAATGCAATTCCTTATCCATTCTTACTAAGTATGATGCAATGAGTTATTGGATATGAGTATTTCAAGCATGTGCTTATGGTCAGAGGGCATACTATGTTTGGTTGTACAGTGACATATGTATATATGTGTGACCACAATGCAACAAATGATTGTTATAGCTGTCAAGTCCTATAAGACAAAGTTGTCCTTGAAATGAGATAAAGTCTTCTACAATACATAGTAGAAGCATTTATGAATACAATTAATTCCTTTCATTTGGAATCTGATGGAACAGATCTCCTGCTGATCTTTCTCCAGAAAATGTAGTAAAATGCTGGGAAAGCAGAAAATTGCACAATGGCCTATCACTTTCAATTACACCCAGAATCAAAATTGTGAGTAATAGCTCAATGGAAGTTAAATATTACATGCATAAAATAACATACACAATGCATTCAGAAAATCTTCAGACCTTTTCCCTTTTTTCACATTTTCACGTTACGGTCTTGTTCTAAAAAGAAAAAATAGTCCAAGATTTCCCCCAACAACCTGCACTCAATACCCCATAATGAGAAAGTGAAAAAAATATTAGAAATCTTTGCTAATTTATTGAAAAGGAAAAACTAAAATCTTGCATTGACGTAAGTATTCAGACCCTTTACTCAGTACTTAGTTGAAGCACCTTTGGCCATGTGATTACAGCCTCCCGTCGTCTTTTGTATGATGCCACAAGGTTTGCACCCCTAGATTTGTGTATTTTCTGCCATTACTCTCTGCAGATCCTCTCAAGCTCTGTCATGTTAGATGGGGACTGTAGGTATACAGCAATTTTTCAGGTCTCGATGAATGTTTGGGTTCAAGTCAAGGCTCTGGAGGGGCCAAGGACATTCAAAGATTTGTCCCTTGGCCACTTCTCTGTTGTCTTGGCTGTGTTCTTAGCGTCATTGTTTTGTTGAAAGGTGACCTTTCGGACCAGTCTGAGGTCCACAGCACACTATATTACGTTTTCTTTATATTTACCTCTATATTTTTACCTTTATATTTTCTCCATTCAGATTCCTCTCAACTCTGACAAGTATCCCTGTTCCAGCTGATGTTACCACCATGCTTCACTGTAGGAATAGTATTGGTCAGTACCTGGTTTCCTCCAAACATGATGCTTAAAGGCCAAAAAACTAAAACCTTTCTAAAATTCTGTTTTCACGTTGTCATTATGAGGTATTGAGTGCAGAATGATGAAAAAAACCTTTTTAAAAAAAAAAAATTAGCACAAGGCCTCAACATAAAAAAGGGAGAAAAAAGTGGAAGGATCTGACGGTTATCCAAATGCATTGTAACATATAATAACATGTGCATGTTTATATTTAGTTCAGAAAAAACAACTTAATAAATTACAGATAATTAAATAATTCTTTTTTCATTTTCTTTTATTAGAATCTCATGTATGCATTTCTTTTAAATCCATCATTTATAATCTAGCAGATACAATTTCAAAATGTTTTTATTTCCATACAAGTTGAAATATATTTAGTTGGAGAGACAGGGATTCTCGATATTTATGTATAGCGGCAAGGGAACAGGAAATGCTGGTGTGTATACGTGGATAAATACCTTTTATGTGTCCACTTCCAATTACTTGACCTAAGGAGCAAAATCCTAGGTTTAACAATGTGGCCCTTTGACTTGGTCAGTTGTCTGCTCTACTTCTTGGAGAGATGTGCCTAGACTATGATCACATCTGTGGCACTGGTACCGGATGGAATTCATTGGTTTACAGTAGAGTCCATCTGAAGCCTGTCATGATTTCCATCATTTGGACAACAAGAAGTGGTGCATTCATCATGAAGGCAGAGCAGATTGCTATAGAGGGGTGAGGGGAACCCAGGACTGAGCTCCTTCTCTTGTTCCCAATATAAAACCAATGCATTTTCCTGCAGATGCTAGGTTTCTCTCTGTGTAATTGTGGTTTATACATCTTCCTTTAATTTCAATGGTAACTGTATAAATTCTTATGCACTGAGCTCTCCATGGTTTTGGCTATAAACGATCAATTTTATTGTGTACTATATAAAGAAAAGCAGACTATTTAAAATGTGTGTTTGTGTGTGTGTAAATACATTAAGAAATATGGTATGTGCAGTACATGCTGCCTTATTCCTCCAATCAAATCTAACAGTATTGGTAACAGCCTCAGACACAAGTGTGAACATAACCTAAACCATGTGCAAACTATATGGGAGACTTACCAAAACCCCACAACTAGTGTAAAGGAAAACTGGCTCAGTTGCCCATAGCAATCAATCAGATCCCACCTTTCATTTTTTCAGAGCTCCTTTAGAAAATGGAAGCTGATTGGTTGCTATGTGCAGCTAAGTCATTTTTTCATTACACTAGTTTTGATAACTCTCGCCTTATATACTTAGCACAAACACCAGTCTCTAAGGAGTGCCAAAAAACAACTTTTTCTAATTTATTTTAATGCCCAAGTACCAGGACCCCAATCAAGTTTTTGTTTTTCTTTTAAGTTTTATGAGATTTGATATTAGCCAGTGATTGGCTGCAGTAATCACGTGTTGACATGACTTGTCATCACAGGCACCCTACAAATATATACTGTTGGGGGACCTGAGACATCAGCATAGGAACACTTTTACACTACAGTCATGGCCAAAAGTTTTGAGAATGACACAAATATTATATTTTCACATGATCTGCTGCCCTCTGGTTTTTATGTGTGTTTGTCAGATGTTTTTATCACATACAGAAATATAATTGCAATCATATTATGAGTAACAAAAGCTTATATTGACAGTTAGAATGAGTTAATGCAGCAAGTCAATATTTGCAGTGTTGACCCTTCTTCTTCAGGACCTCTGCAATTCTCCCTGGCATGCTCTCAATCAACTTCTGGACCAAATCCTGACTGATAGCAGTCCATTCTTGCACAATCAATGCTTGCATTTTGTCAGAATTTGTAGGTTTTTGTTTGTCCATCCGTCTCTTGATGATTGACCACAAGTTCTCAATGGGATTAAGATCTGGGGAGTTTCCAGGCCATGGACCCAAAATCTCTATGTTTTGTTCCCTGAGCCATTTAGTTATCACCTTTGCTTTATGGCAAGGTGCTCCATCATGCAAGAAAAGGCATTGTTGATCGCCAAACTGCTCTTGGACGGTTGGGAGAAGTTGCTCTCGGAGGACATTCTGGTACCATTCTTTATTCATGGCTGTGTTTTTAGGCAAGACTGTGAGAGAGCCGATTCCCTTGGCTGAGAAGCAACCCCACACATGAATGGTTTCAGGATGCTTTACAGTTGGCATGAGACAAGACTGGTGGTAGTGCTCACCTCGTCTTCTCCGAATAAGCTGTTTTCCAGATGTCCCAAACAATCGAAAAGGGGATTCATCAGAGAAAATGACTTTACCCCAGTCCTCAGCAGTCCATTCCCTGTACCTTTTGCAGAATATCAGTCTGTCCCTGATGTTTTTTTCTGGAGAGAAGTGGCTTCTTTGCTGCCCTCCTTGAGACCAGGCCTTGCTCCAAGAGTCTCCGCCTCACAGTGCATGCAGATGCACTCACACCTGCCTGCTGCCATTCCTGAGCAAGCTCTGCATTGCTGGTAGCCCGATCCCACAGCTGAAACACTTTTAAGAGACGGTCCTGGCGCTTGCTGGTCTTTTTTGGGTGCCCTGGAGCCGTTTTGGCAACAATGGAACCTCTCTCCTTGAAGTTCTTGATGATGAGATAGATTGTTGACTGAGGTGCAATCTTTCTAGCTGCGATACTCTTCCGTTAGACCATTTTTGTGCAGTGCAATGATGATTGCATGTGTTTCTTTAGAGATAACCATGGTTAACAGAAGAGAAACAATGATGCCAAGCACCAGCCTCCTTTTAAAATGTCCAGTGGTGTCATTCTTACTTAATCATGACAGATTGATCTCCAGCCCTGTCCTCATCAACACCCACACCTGTGTTAATGGAGCAATCACTGAAACGATGTTAGCTGGTCCTTTTAAGGCAGGGCTGCAATGATGTTGAAATGTGTTTTGGGGGATAAAGTTCATTTTCTAGGCAAATATTGACTTTGCAAGTAATTGCTGTTAAGCTGATCACTCTTTATAACATTCTGGAGTATATGCAAATTGCCATTATAAAAACTGAAGCAGTAGACTTTGTAAAAATTAATATTTGTATCATTCTCAAAACTTTTGGCCATGACTGTATTGAGAGGTTTTTTAAATATTTTGTAGGACTGGAAAACTCATTTAACTCATTGTAGTACTGAACATTTACTGATGGCATATAAATACACATGACATTTTAGCACCTACAGTATATGATCAAATAGTAATGTGTGAAAATATACAATTCCAGAATAATTGTGTGATACCACAGTCCTATCACCTCATCAACTCACCAATTAGTGTAAATGACAGTAACGTCTAGGAAAGGAACACATCAGTGATGGGTCTACAAACTGAGCCATTTACAGCAGCTCGGATCAACATATAAGTGTGGGTGTGAGCGGGGGATATTTATCTAAAATGTGCCATGTCCATGCCTCTTTATGCCTCAACACATAATGTATACGTGGGACTGAAAACTACAATATATGAGAAATGGCATTATTTTCTCATAAACCATTTTACTCTGACTATGAAAGAACCTAAACTCTTCACTATTAATGCTGCACTGAAGCATATATCATAATGATATGGCTGGACTGTTAAATGGAATAAAACATTTGTAATTTTGTACAATATAAAATGCTATATGTAATTAGATTAGAAAACCATGTTGAAATCCCTCTTCTCTTGACTTATTGAATGGTAGACTCAATTGTATGAATGTGTCCTTCAAAGAATTTGTCCTCTGTCTTTCAAGATAGGGCCCATTTATTGTTAAAATCACCCAAATAGTCGATCAAAGCTAACAAGTTGACATTTGCAAAATGTATAGTTGACTCCCTAAAGTGGCTTATTCAATCCACAACTAAAGACTGAGCATAGTCAAATGCCTGGGTTGTAAATAGACATATATCACAGAGCAAAAATAGCAACACAATAATAATGATATCACATTACATCTTTATTATATTGTCAAGCTGAATAGCTGAATGCCATACAAAACTAGATAAAAGAGGGCCTGGCCAGCAATACCATAGTGCAGCATAAAATACTGCCGCCCTTGCCAAAACTGTATTCAACTGTATCACTGAAGATGAGGATGGTAATACAATTGAGTTGAGGAGGGCACCTGTGGCCATTGAGCATCAGATCATTATGTACCTGGCCTGCGACCATCAGGAGGGCTTGGATGGCCCCCTAGTCATCGGCCCATCGAGAAATTTCCCTGTAGGGTTTATGGTCAATCCGTTTCTTGTGTTGATATGTGGAAAAGAGCTAGGCTTTCCATCACCTCGTACAATAAAGCCATGTTTTTGTCCTAGCCCTGCAAGAATCCTTTGAGAACAAAACGATCTGGACTGCAGAAATCCAATAATCTGATACTTTTGTCTCCAGAGGCTCAAATGCAGATTACATGGTCAACTGTCCTGCTGAAATTGGCAGTTCATATGACATGAATGTAATGTGTATGGACAGATTTACAAAACTGATTGGAATTTCCACTTCTATAGAGGATTCCTGTATGGGTGCTTAGATCAGATGCTTTGTTAGCATGAACTAATACTGATTACAAAAAATCTATAAAGATTATGCATGCAAGATTATATCAGCATCCACTAATGACATTGTAGTAGCAGTTGAATAGAAATCCTTAAGGCTATGTTGTCTTTAAGTCAAAAATGTTTAGAAATTGTGCATGTTCTAATCAAATGTTTCATATGTATTCTAAAATAGATAAATAGATAGATATGATAGATAGATAGATAGATAGATAGATAGATAGATAGATAGATAGATAGACAGAGATGTTTATTTTTCCTACTTTCTTTCATGTTAACCTCAGGAGGTTGTGTTAACATTTATACATCTTTGCTGTTTTCAATAGGTCTTGTGTGCTTCCTCCCAATCTGTCACTCTCTAAATCCTTCTGTCTCCACCATTCTTTGCCAGAGCTACTGATCAGTCTTATTGTCTCAAGAGGGAGCAGAGTTAGGAGCAGAAATTAAAAAGAAAAAAAAACTTACTTGGCTTATTGTAGGAGGAGGGGGATTGATGATAAAAAGAATATCCCCCTCCCTTCCTCCCTCTAAACAAGAAAAGTTGAGAAGATTTCTTTTAAAGTGCCGCCTACACAAAAGTTCTAGGAATGGAAGGAGCTTATGTAGAGAACCTGCCGCAGAGCCTGAGACCGTGCATAACTAGGCAATTAAAGAAGTATTTAATTTATGTAGGTATTTCCTAATTATAGCTTAAACAGATGCAAAAGCTCCTTGTATGTAATAACAATTGATAGGTTTATTGTGGGTGAGTGCACAGCAATGCATGGTCGAGTCCGATAGGAGAAGTCTCATGGGTGATGATCACACGGTGAAGTGGGTGCTCCTGTTATAAATGCATATTACAGTAATTGATGCACACTATAATATCACCTGTAAAACAGTCTATAGTTAATGCTCATCTCACATAAATGTCTTGAAAGCCATCCTGCAGATTACACTTAATAGGAAGTATTTTATGAAAATGACTTACAATTAATTGGGTAAGCTATGAATAGAAGACAACCCAAGTATAAAAATACACAAAATAACTAAAATGAACTATATATATATATATATATATATATATATATATATATATATAAACCACCATTATATATAGGTTATCTATGTTCTGTCTTCTATAAACTCTATTATTTTTCTTTACCTTATTTCCTATTTATGTAGTGAATATTCTAGATTTTTATTTTTGAGTGTGTGGTGATAGTGGACAATGATATACATGGTCAATGCGACAACCAACATTTTAATACAAATGGATAAAAACAGTGGATAAGTCATACTGATTTATACTACTGCTTCCATTCTAGGTAATTGAAACTCATTATAACATTTTTTTTAATTGTGATATAAATAAACTAAACAGAAGTCAAATGTAAAAATCCTATCAGCATTTTTCTTTTGAGAATGGCTTTGTCTGGAAGACAAAGAAGAGCCTTTCACAGGAGTAGCTTGGTCTATTCAATGTTATGGGCTGTCTATGGGTTCATTTATCAGAGACACAATAACCAGACTTGCACAATGTATGGCATGGGTGATCACATTAGAACTTGCTTGGTAAACATAGAGTGAAGGGAAAAATGGGCCATCTGTTGGGATCCATAATAAGTCATCAACTCTAAAATGTTCCGGCTGTGGTCATGAACAAGTAGGGGCAGCCCCACAAAATGCTCCTAAGAAAACATTCATGGGGGGTACCTAGTGCAGTCATTTAATCAGCTAGTAACAGACAAGAGGCATTAAGAAGGCTCCTACAAACAATGACTACAAACATTATATTATACATAGTCTTAACTAGAGTTGAGCGAATCAAATCCAACAAAGTTGAATTCGATCCGAATTTCAGGATAAATTTTATTAATCACAAAGCTGAGTTTCCTTTTGCTTCATGGTAGTGAATTGTTTTAACCTAAAATAGTGTAGAAAACAAAAAAATCACATCATTTGCTCATGAGGGGCTGGTCGCCGCTGTCTTGATTGAAGATCTCGGCTGAAATCCCATTCATGGTGACATATGACGTCACCACTCTGGCGGGCGTGACAACATCATCTTGGGCCACGTGAGATTTTGCGCCAGATCTTCAAGCAAGATTTATATACCATTAACCTATTCTGCAATAATATGAAAAGAGAAAGGACTATTATCACCAAGGTAGCTCTGCAGGTGGGACTTGTAGGTCTACAATTTATAGCAACTTATTAGTTGATTTGGAACAGTATCCTTAAATGGGTATTCTGTTTATTTCATGTTATCCCCAATGCACAGAACAGGGTATGATAGTAGATCAGTGGTGGTGGGTATACAATAGGTCATATCCCCACTTAGGGAAATAAACCATACGGCCAGTTCACATTGAGTGTTGCAAACAACATTCTCCACAGTCAATAAACTCAGTAGGGTGCACGCTGCTTTCCTAATTTGCTTAATTCTCCAAAAATAGTCACAAATAATTAGAATGGAACATTCTCACTTGCAGGTGCTAGAGAAATCTCCAGATATGGTCTTAAGATCTGGAGATTTGTCATTCAGAATTGGTTGCAGGCACAATTGCAAACTTCTTTTCCCAAGCTTTGTCGCACTATAAATTCTATATGTGAAAAATGGAAAGGCAACTCAAAATTGTCAACTACAAAAATGGTTAAAAAAACACACACACAATTTATTATACTTACAAGAGCAGGATACATAACATACAATAAATCCTCTCCCGAGGAACTTGAGTTTCCCAGGCACCCCACCTATCTAATAGTTATCCCCTATCCTGTGGGTAGGGGATAACTTGAAATAACTGGAATACTCCTTTAAAATATCAGTCCTTTTCCCTGTTTGGTCTAGGGGCTTTTGCACACAAGCTATTACAGGTTGCATGAAGAAGTAATATGGCGTCCATAAAAAGGATGGTTCCTCATCCCTTTGATTTCATATTGTACAAAGGCACAAAGAGGTAAAAAGCTAACACATAAAACAATACTTTGTGTCATTGGAAGTGTTAATTGTAAGGATAATATATGATAATGATGTGCTGTATGGAGGTGTAAAACAGCATCACATGGAACGCCTAAGGCTCCATGGTGCAGACCACATGCATACGGCGTCACCACGTGTATGACGCTTAAGGGTAGTTAATCCTTACTATACGGGACATTAAATTACACAAGCTGTCATCAGAAGCAGATCCTATGCAAGGTTCCCTCATCGTTTCCAATCTTGTATACTTCTAATCTTCCTTTTTAACTCACTCAGACTTTTGACATTTATTATGTTTGCAGAATTTCATCAAGTTTAATGGCTCTTGTGTTTGTATTTACACCAGGCAGATCTTAAACTTTTGTAATGGAATAGTATTTAGCATGCGTTTGGCTTGTTGAAGTTTTTATTATTTGTGAAACTATTTATGGCGGCAATAAAAAGTGAAGTTCAGTACAGAAGGTCATACATGTTTTTGCTAAAGTCTCCATGAATGCAATTTATAATTAGGAAGATGAGCCTAAAATACCATTAGCATCTGTTTGCCTTTTTTTTTTCTTCTGAAATGGAAAAATCTGTATATCCTAGAATGTCCACAAGAGGGCAGTGCACTGCACAGGAAAAGCCCTTGCTATACTGCGTTGCCTTACCACTTGTATACTTGGTATGAGTTTGCTATTTTACAAATCGGATGTGTGATAATGCTACTGTATTTTCTGTAATCTAGCAAAGATCAGCTTGAGTGCACAGGGATTAATTAAGCCCATACAGACGCCTCACTCCTGGGTCTCATCTCTGCCGCAAACATGTAATTACAAATGCCAAATAAACTTCACTAATCAACCTTCACTGTACAGACAGGAACGTGGATGCTGTTACTTTTTTCCATTTGCAGGCAGATTTAAACATTGCACTTTTAGGTGGAAGTCAAATCTTGCATTTCTGAAAATGGAAAATGATTACAAATAATAGAATGGTTTTCTACAGTAAGTAATTCTTCATGCAATTTGTTTGACCTGACTGATATGTCAGGTCAGACAAATTGCACTAAAAGCAGCAGGGGCCTCATGAACAGCTATACTATTACTTCTTTTTTTGTTTTCTTTTGTGCCCAGGGCAGATTAAGTCCTCTTCACACACACTTACTTTCTGTGTTTTAGTCACTTTTTTGTAACACAATCATTTTTAGCTGCCAATTTTTTTCTGTAATATTTAAGACATGCCTAGAGTATGATCCGACTTGAAAAAAAAAATATTATGAAGGCCAAAATTGCCCCAAGCCAAAGGGGCAGATTTATTAATCATGTAGACCTGCACCAGATGGCCGGATGATAAATGTGACGGTCTTTCCCTATATATGCTATTGGTAATATTGTAACTTTGTAACAAAATATTACTCCAGAATTGTGTAGTAAAGTTTAGGTGATTCCCTATTTCCTGCTGAATCATGACCCTTTTCTATTAAGCCATTTCCCCCCTGGAGAAATAGGTGCTACGGATTTTTCGAAATTTGGAATGTGCCAAATTACACCAATTTTTGCCAAATATTTGGTACAATTTGCGACAACGTCTAGATGCACTTACATTGGGTCACTGTGTGTGAATTCATCCTAAAAGTAGTAATTCTTGTTACTAATTCTTTTGTATTTGCTCCTCAATATAAGGAATTAGGGGTGCCAGGGGATTGGAGGAGCAGAGTTACTAATTTTGGTCATATTAATCACCTGTATAGCTGCACATGGATTCCCTAAAGCTGAGTGGTATGAAGTATCAAGGTGCTACCTTATACTACCTCCATATGTCACCAATTTATGGAGATATTGTCTCATAATAGTAATGAGTCTAAGGCTCCTTTCACATGAGAAAGTTTTGCTTATCGCAGCGTGTGTTAGGGGGAGCACCCTTCCTGACCTCCAACACTGATGGGGTTGCATAGTATTATATTGATTTATGATGCAATGTAACCCTTACAGTTCCGGAATGTATTGAATAGCATTATGCATATGCATATATCCGTAATATGTCACCCCTGGAACAATTTTCTTGGATCACAAATGAACCTGAAGCTTTTGTATGGCTCCTTATGAAAGCAGGGTCCCATAGACTGCTATGAGTGCTGTGTGCGACTTTGTACAGGTTATGAAGAGAAATAATATGGCAGCGTTCCTTTATATATACAGTAAATATATTCATTTCTTTCCCTTGATCTTTAATATTTGCTTACATCTTATCTCATTCCTGCTGACTTAGCAGCAAAAGTATTGATTCAATTTCTTTTCCTAAGCCCACTTTCATATGGTCAGTATTCGGTCAGCATTTTGCACCTGTATTTGTAAAATACTGGATAATGGAAAGATTTGCACCCCTTCCATGTTTATGACCCACTTCTGATGCCAAATACTGACCATGTGAATGTGGCCATAGACACAGTTCAGTTACTCATAACATTTGTACTGCTGCTCCCCTACGTAGATAGGTTCCCACTATTACATTTTCCAAATACATCTGGAATAATGGCTTCCTTTACAGGACCATCAAGCATTCAAGCAGAGCACTTCCTATATCACATGTGCATCTGCTGTAAGGTTGCTGATGAATTGACTGATGGGTTCTTTTTTACTTTTAAATCAATGTCATTGCCTTTAGGACTGGTGATAATTGCTATGATTAAACTGCAGGAGACATGACGGTGAGCAGCAAGGTGATGAGGTGCTGTGTACACAGATATAGCGGAGTTCAATTTTTCATTCAATGTTGAAGAGCTTCATGATGAGAACTGCCCCAATTAAGATATTACAGATGTAGCGGTTTGTACTTTATTTCTGTGGTTCTGCACTGAGCTTCATGTGATCAGTATTTGTAAGCCAAAACCAGGAGTGGAACCTACAGATTTGCGCCTCTTCTGTCTTTTGGACCCACTCCTGGTTTTGGCTTACAAATACAAATGCAAAATGCTGATCAAATGCTGACCTTGTGAAAGTGGCCATAGGATAATTGTGTCACACTGGATATGCATGCCAGGATACACAGCATGTTCTGCACCTGTGGCTGTACCCTTAGAATTAAAGAGGCATTCTCACTCATTTTTAATTCTCTGGCCCATTAGAAAAGTACATAATGTAAATTGTAGTGAAAGTTATCCTCTTACCAGTGGCTGCAGTTGTGTGTTATCCACTCTCTTCTAGTTCTCAGCTGTGTTATGTGACCAACTTGCAGGTGAAAATTAATCAAAATGAGTGCAAAGTAAACGTGGATTAGTTGCCCATAGCAACCAATGAGATTGATCCTTTCATTTTCTATAGGAGCTCTGAAAATTAAATATAGAATCTGATTGGCTGCTCTGGGTAACTAAGTCACTTTTCCTTTGCACCATTTTGATAAATATTCACTGAATCCCCAACTGACACAGTTATTCATTCCTATGGGAGCCTCAATGTCAGTCTCATAGCGGTGAATAGAGAAGTAACTGACTTATTTTCCACACATAAGACTCTGTGTCAGTTGGAGAAGCAGAGTGTTGGTCACATGACACAGCTGAGGATCAGAAGGGAGGTTATAACTCACAAATACAGTATTTTTTTTACTGTAAATACAATATTTTTGTGGATGTGCTTCTTTACTCCTAATTCAGGACCTCTGAGTTACTACAGAACTGAGTATGGATCACCCTAGTACTCTGGGCAGTAGTCCCATGTGTGGTCTGTCTGATGCAGCTGCAAAATGGACCCTAATTTGTGATCCCATTATAACATCTGAAATTGGCCCTCTGATAATAACACAAACGTTTTACTTGTACTCCTATGTGAGTTGCAATGTGGTTGCAAAATGACTTGTGCCAAATGACAATCTCAGTTTGGCTACAACCATATGTGTTTCTAAGGATTCCTTCACTGTTTTACTTTTAGTCGTCCTGTTAACCCTTTAGTAAACCAAAGTTCAAATGAAAATAAATCCTTGAAATATATGCCTTTTCTCAAATTATATCTCCTAAAAACCGAAGCTCAAGCTAATCAATCATAGGGATGAGAGCCAAGTAAGACACACAGGCTTGTAAATGAGTTCTCATGTACTTCAGACCCAATTAAGCACTGGAAGATAATTGATCAGTTGCGTAACAGACAGCTTTGTGCTAAACTAAGTGTGAATGTTCCTACGTAATAGGCCACAGACCCTGGGATTTACTGTTAATAGGACTTTCTCAGGTGTCCATATTATATTACTTAGGCAGAAGCAATTTTCAAGCAGGTTTGAAAGACGTAGACATCTGGACTGGGAGAATGCAGATACCTCAGGTGATGGACAATATGACCTACTTCCACGGTGATGTATGTGATTGATTGATTCATGATTAAACCTAACCACAGAAACCTGGGACATCCTGAATGTCATAATAATGATAAAAAATGCTGTGCTCCAAGACTTGTCACCGGTCTCCAGATTTCATGGCTACAGCTCAAAGTACTGACATAAAGACTGCGTGTCTCTTTCTGCAGACTGGATCAAAGGGGAAAGAGAAATTTAAACACTTAGCGGTGACTGGGAAGCAGCACCGAGAGCAAGGATAAATTATATCACTAAATTGGGAATTTGTCCTTCTTGGATTCATTTAGTGAACTAATCAATGCGAACTGCTATGTGTGTATGCAGAGAAAGGTGATAGAGACATACAGTATGATGGCCATGTCTATTAGGTCATAATGCCAAGACTGGATTACAGAAAGGGAAAGCAAGACGAGTGACAGAGTGCACTGCAATAGCCATAGTGCAGCTCTATTTTAGAATGAGCCATGATGGCGAACCCGTGGAAGTTTATAACTCAGACTTACCGTCTATGAGTCATGGACATGAGGCCTTACAAACTCTCATCACTTCTCTTCTCATCTCCATCTGAGGTCTCATAACTTTCAAAGTGTTTTATAGGACATAAATAGTGACAATTCTTAGGGCAGGTAATCAATATCAGGTCTGTAGGGGGTTCAACTTCCACACCCTCACCCACCACCTGAATGGGAGTGAGCTTACAGTACATCTCCTGGCCACCACAAAGTCATGGATCTGTGTGATTTCTACTGTGTTACAACTCATTTTATTAGCTGATGGTGGGGCTGTTGAGAAATAGATCACACCAATTTGATATATATATATATATATATATATATATATATATATATATATACTGTATATATATATATATATAGGACCTACCCTAAAAATAGGTCTTCATTACAAGAATATTTGTGTTTGTAATCTGTTGTAATCACAGACAATTTAATATAAGTGCTGCTGCAGTGATCATCTGATCATCATGAGTCCGATTCCCAAGACTGCAGAGACACAGAGTTTGCCTGGTGAAGTTGATTCTAGAGTCTAGAGAGAAAACATGGTATTACATGTGATTATTTGAATGAATAGCCATTCATGTGATACATAGATGGACTGAGTCTACCAGTCTGTATCATAAAGGCTCATAGAGGAGTCCCGAACAGTGGATGAACTGTCTATGATGCCCATATGCCCATTAAATTAGGTGAGTCAACATGAGACAAAAAGGAAAGAGTGATGAATTGAGCCTTATTACATTTCTCATATTTTCCAGTGTGCTATATAACTGGTATCGTTGGCCCATACTCTCTCACACATGGAAAATAGAAGGTGGGATAGCTATTTTAGCTTCACAATTATCCTTTTTGCTTTTTTTGCAATGAGGTTAAATTTCTCTCTAATTTTCCTGAGAAGAAGAATATAATGTGCTTTCCATGTCTGTCCACATCCATAAACAGATGTGAGTTTGTAGCTAGTAACACTCATGTGATGCTCTGTTGGGCAAACCTCAGCATTTCTGAAGAAATGGGAGGTATGGTTAAGAGGAAGCCATTGAATGGTTCCACCACACACAGACACATATTCTCATTAACTTCATGTCTTGAGCTTTTATTAAGTCTGTGGGGAGCTAGGTTAAGCTTAATTGTGTCTTGTTTAACTTGGCTTCTTAGAACAACTGAACCTTTTGCAACTTGGCATCAGTCGTGAAATTCACACGTTTCTTGGCTTTGTATTTTACTTTGTATTTTTTTCTTCTCAGTTAATGGTTTAATCACTTGTATTTTTCCTGCAGTGATTTATTTGTATACTTTTTGGAAGACATAACCTTGAAAGTTCTGTATTTCGTATTGTCTCTGGTGAAGTGATGACAGTCAATTTGTTCATTTTAGTGAGTTTCTTTCTGGGGTTGGGGAGGGGGATTACATTAGCAAGTCATGCCTGCACATATTAAGTCTATTGAAGAAGTGTTGGTTGATGTTAAATAAAGCAAAACAAGAACTGCAAAATCTCTTTTCAAACACCTGTCACTTGCTTTTATTCCTTCATACTGCTCTTTTCTTATCTGTCAAGACAATTGCCTGACTATGAAATCAATGATCTGTTTGTGTCTTCCATGATCCATCATTCCTACTATGCTGCTTTCTTCTACCTTCTGTTGCTTTTGGGTCCTGGAAGTTTTGTTGTCTGTCTTTAAACTTAGTAAAATATTTTGTCTTCGTTAGGTCTTAGAAGTTCTCCAATTTGACTGTTGCTATTATTTTTTCCATTTCTAAGCAGCTATTTTCACCACGATTCTGGACTATTATCTGCAGTAACACATCAGTACTGCACATATGGAGTCCAAATTGCCATCTTTAATTTTCCTACTGTCCTTGTTCTCTCACTGTCTACACTTAAAGCCACACTGGAAAGCACAGTCCGGACTGCTATGCTAATATAATGGAGAGGACTCCTGTGCGCATGCATGGCAGTCCCACAATGTATTTTAACACAACCTTAAAGGAAGACAGCGGAGAGGGGGGTAATATGAAAATAAAAGTAGCAAGGTAGCTGCCTTATCTGCAGTATTACTCATGTATTACTGCAGACAATAGTCCAAAATCATGGTAACAAACTCCCTTTAGCGTTTTGCTTATTCATACATTTATAAAGTTATATTATTTGTCAGAGGATAGCTCCTCATTGTTAAAATGTCCCTGGGATCATACAATTATTACAAAGAGTCCAAATGTTACCCCCTCCCACGTTGGAAATTATTAGTGGGGGAACCCGTTGGTGACAATAGTTTTTTTTTTTGCTCTTTTCTCTGGCGGCAATCACTCTTGTTTTTGGAAGAAATATAGGATTCTAGCAATGACCTAATGAGTAATTCCCCAAATGCAGATTGACTTATTGTGTAGCCAGCCATGGTGTTTTCAGGTCTATCTAATTTTCCAAATCGCAAACATCTTCTATGACACACGCCATACTTGCTCAGCTTTCTATGGAACTACATTTGCATTGTTATAAAGAATTAACCCAACTGTAACATTTCTATTCTTCTGCCCTGCTTTTGTTCAAAAGTAGTTGTGGCAGGTCTACAGGTCTGTCTGGCATTATATTTATGGAACACAACAACAATTTGATAATCCCATATTTTTTGTGTTCACAAACTGAGACTAATTTACTAACCCTATATAGTGCCTAATAGTACTGTAGACCAGCTGTATAGATCTGCACCAGCTGTATCATGGTAACTCAGGCTAGACGATACATGTGGATACATGGATAACTTTGTCTGTTTTTACATCAACAGTATCCGTATTATCAAAATATGGGTTATTCACTTTAGAAAAAAGACGACTAAGGGGGGATCTAATAACTATGTATAAATATACCAGGAGTCAGTACAGAGATCTCTCCCATCATCTATTTATCCCAAGGACTGTGACTGTGACGAGGGGACATCCTCTGCGTCTGGAGGAAAGATGGTTTGTACACAAACATAGCAGAGGATTTACGGTAAGAGCAGTGAGACTATGGAACTCTCTGCCTGAGGAGGTGGTGATGGTGAGTTCACTAAAAGAGTTCAAGAGGGGCCTGGATGTATTTCTGGAGTGCAATAATATTACAGGTTATAGTTACTAGAGATGGGTCGTTGATCCAGGGAATTATTCTGATTGCCTGATTGGAGTCAGGAAGGATTTTTTCACATTAAAATGAGGAAAACTGGATTCCATCTCATGGTGCTTTTTTGCCTTCCTCAAGATCAACTTGCAGGATAACAGGCTGAACTGGATGGACAGATATAATTTTTCAGCCGTATAAACTATGTTACTATGTTAATAACAATTCTGGAACATGTTTTCTTTTGACTCTTATGTTGTGCCATTCCTTTTTATTATTGGTAGATGCTATGAATGAATAGTTAGCAGTTTAGAATGAAGATCCAGCAATGTATTGCCAGTTTAGATGGTAGAGGGGGTAGGTGTCCCTCCACAGTGTGACACTGGCAGTACTGATTGCATAATGTCAGACTCTGCAGGGCACCCTCCCCAACAACAAATTGGTAATACCCTGCTGGACCTTTATTTGTAAACATCTACCAATTCATTCATAGCTTCTACCAGGAATAATGAGGGAATGACAAAACATAAGTGTTATACGACTGGAGATTGCAAGTAGATGCTAAAAGAGACATGTTAGGAGAGGAGACAGGTCCTCCTTAATAGGTTCCTTATGTACAATATGTATACAAAGTAATGAAAAAACCTGTGGGATGCAGGAAATGGAATTAATCACTTTGTGTGAGGCTCATGCATACCCAGCACAACACCTGTAGACTGCAGTGGGCCTAAAATGTACTTTCATGGATCCATTTTATTTACAGGGAGTTTTGCATGTGAATTTTACAAAAATTTGACCAATTGTTCTAAAAGCCGCTATAAAAACTTTGTTCCTAGCTGAAACTATACAACAGCACACTCATTGCTACTGATCTGTGATAAGTAGAGATGGAGTAGAAGATAGATATTTTGTGTTCCGTCCTGCAAGATCCTTTCACACCAGGGGCAGACACAGACAGCAGAGGACCCCTGTGCAAAGATTGTGCCTGCCCCCCCCATGCCAAATTCTTAACTTAACTTATTCCCTCCTAACATTACATACAGCAATACAAAAGATAGGGTGAGGCTACTTTCACCTGAAGCACTACGATCCGGCTGGACACAAACCACAGCATGTAGCGGTTTGTGTCCTGCTGATTCTCAGCATTTTTGCCTGAATGTGACCGGATCTCTGCCAGACCCCATTATAGTTAATGGGACCAGCAGGAATTCTGTATCCAGCAGTGCCAGAGCTGGTGAATTCCGGCAGGTTGTTCTCTGCTAGAAAGTAGCCTAATACAGCGCCTCATACTTCATACATCCAGTGAAGTCTCCTTAGATGTAGACATTCTCTTTCTTCATCTTCTCCTTTCAGACCAGACCACCATGATGATTTCTTTCAGCTATCTCTTCTCTGTGCGGAGTATCACAGACAGACATCTTAGTTTCCTACTTTTCCATCATCCTCTCACCTTCTTAACACCCCATCCTGCCACCTCTAATATTGAGATGCTGTGCTCCCCAAAACTATACTGCAGAAACTACTATTACCACACAGATAGTACCCCCATCAATAATTATTGGCACAGAGTGCCCTAAAGAATAACTGCAACCAGGAAACTGTGTCCCCGACACTAATAGTGTAAACATAAAGTCCCCCCAAAATAATGATACAACAAATGCCCTGTTGTGTGGCAGTAAAAAATACTTCCTCTTAGTGCCCCAGTGGAGCAAATGCCCCTATAGTGCCCTCATAATGTGTGCCAATGACCCTATTGTGTGCCCAAAAAATCCTTCTAGTGCTGCCAATTAAGTTAAGGTCCCCATAGTGCCCCATAATTTGCACCAGTAAAGAATACTCCTATAAAGTGCCCTTAGTAGATACCCCCCATAGTGCTCCTCCCCGTCCTATGGTGCCTGACTTTAATGTGCCAGTATAAAATGCCCCTATAGAGTGTCCATAGTAGATGCCCCGATAATGCTCCTCTCCCCCTTCCCCATAGTGCCCCCATAATGTGTGCAAGTATAAAATGCCCCTATAGTATTCATCACCACCCTCACATTGCACATATAGTTTGTGCCAGTATAAAATGCCCCTATATAATGCCCTCCAGTAGATGCCCTCATAGTGCTCCTCTCCCTCCATGTGTGCCAGTATATAATGCCCCCTAGTAGATGCCCCCATAGAGATCCCCCCATCTGTGCCAGTATATAATACCCCCTAGTAGATGCCCCCCATAGTGCTCCCCCATCTGTGCCAGTATATAATGCCCTCTTGTAGATGCCCCCATAGTGGCCAGTATATAATGCCCCTTTTCAAGATGCCCCCATAGTGCTCCCTCCATCTGTGTCAGTATATAATGCCCCCTTGTAGATGCCCCCATAGTGCCAGTATATAATGCCCCCTTTCTAGATGCCCCCATAGTGCTTCCTCCATCTGTGCCAGTATATAATGCACCCTTGTAGATGCCCCCATAGTGCTCCTCTCCCCCATGTGTGCCAGTATAATGGCCACTAGTAGATGCCCCCATAGTACTCCCCCCCCAATGTGTGCCAGTATAATGCCCCCATACTGCTCCTTTCCCCCATGTGTGCCAGTAAATGCCTCCTATTAGATAAAAATGCCCCCTCCATACTGGCAAAAGTGTAGCGTTAATAAAAAAAAATAAACAGTTATACTTACCACCATAAGCGATAAGGTCTCTTCCGGCCTGTGTCCCGCACTGTTCGGCTCAGGCGGCGCGATGACGTCATCGCACCAACTGAGCCGGCCTCTGATAGGCTGCAGGCACTAGGCCTGCAGCCTATCAGAGGAAGGGGTAAGGGAAACGCCTCTCCCCTGCCCCGCCACAGCAATCATCTGTATCGCTGTCCTGAGGACGGCAATACAGATGAATATGGAGATATGCGCTTCCACAATAGAACCTCCCATTGGCCTCCTTGCCGCACTGGTCCCCTGTGCAGCCGAACCGGCTGCACAGGCGTATGTCCGCCCCTGTTTCACACAGTATTTACTATATGTCTGAGCCCATCCAGCCAGCGTTTGTATTAGACTAATATTTCTAAGACTTCAGCTTAGCAAGTGTCCAGGAGGCAGTAACATTAGTCACAGTGACATAAGTGCAGATGCTGCGGTGATGCATTTGTTTATTCTGCTCTGTTTCTTCCTATGATTTGCTGTGGATTGCAGAAGCCTTTATAGCGGGCTATTAAATGTATCATATCATTATATGATGGTGGCAGAATGTTACTTAATGTGTCTCTTAGCATCCAGGGTCACAAGGAGCAGGATAATCATTTTTCTAGAGCATAAGATAATGAAGATAACGTCCAGCCTCGTATTTCTGATATTACATTGTCTAGGATGGCAGGAATATTTTAGCGATTCCCACTCTTTTTCCACGTTTTATTGTATAAAAGTCACATTTTTGTCTATTCACATCTGTATTCAACATGAGTCAGCAGTCGGCACAGATGACCTCCACTTTCCAGAATGCCATTTATTATGCAGTTTTTATCTTAGTGTCTCTGATTTCAGACGTGTGTTGTCATCTGTTGTGATTTACCGTGTCTTCAGAATCTATGGACAGAGGTCAACTGAAAAACACTGCATGTATTACATGGAAGCTCTGTATAGTACATTATCACAAAAATAAGCTACTTCAAGGCAAATAATGTAGATTTCCCTGTCCAATTTAAATCATGCCGGTCGGTAGTGGAGTCTTGTTATGAGTTCACTTCTTTTCCCATTAAAAGTAAAACAGTATTCCCACCAGGGTATTCCAAAAAATGTCTGATAGATATGGAACCTGTGCCTATCTAAAGAAGATGGGCAGCCCCCTCCCTAGGATGGCCAGAGTCGTATGGAGAAAATCTGTATGAAAACAGTATAAAAGATGGGAAAAAAAAAGATAAATCCACACTATCGTTTTTGTGGTTTATGTTGTAATTTTTGGTGCATAATTTGTGTTTATTTTAGCAACCCAATTGAAGTCTATGGGTAGGGATATATTGGCCATAGAACATACAGGGAAACTTCTCAGTGGGTCTTTGGTCAGGGCGCCACCTAAGCCTACTTACGCCTGTTAGACAGAGAAGTAATAGTCTAAAGCTCCCACTGTTAATTATTGCTGGGGTTATCAAGCACTTATGGACTTGGTCGGCAGCTGCAGGTGCCCTCCTGATTCCTGAATTACTATCCTTAGGTAACTGGAGTAGGGGGATGGAATATGGCAGCTGGCTCTGGCCACTACAAAGAGGGGAACGGGGAACGGGGAACGGGGAAAATCACTATACATAAGGTGCAGAACCACAAAAACAATTGGCATGCTGTGAACTTTAAATCTACATGGCAAGTCTGATTGGTTGCTATGTGAAGCTAAGCCAGTAATCTTTTATACAGTTTTTGAGAAATCATCCTAAATTGTACATGAGATTTGGCAAATCTCATTCACTTTGCTGGTACTTTAGTACACTATGGTTTTTCTGCATGAAACACTGCTCCTAATCCATAATGCATGCAGCTACCCAGAGATTCTCAGAGATGAGATCCACATCTATCAGATTTGTATGGCATATGCTGTAGATATTCCATAAATGTGCAAGATGGGAATACCCTTTTAATTCTGATAAGTTAAAAGGATTCCAAAAGCCACTCAAACTGCAGTCTATCATTCACAACTTGCTAGGGCACATGGACATCATAGTGTGGACATTTCTGCTGGCTGTGGTGGATCTAGCTCATCCATGCAATCCATGTGTGGTCATTCTTGGATGCCTGGCCTATAAAACTCTATATAATGGCCACTGCAGGAAAACTGTATTGTGAAATGTGGCTTCAACAGCCGACCACGGTGGTCTGAAGAAGCCAGTTGCTGGGCTACCTCCTACTTCCCTATATTACAAAGAAAGAGATTCAACGGGTCAACTTTTGTATGGACTTGGTATAGTTGAGGCAGTTTTTTCAGTGTTTTTTTTTTTTGGGGTCATATAAATTTAGCTGTGACTTAATCGATGTAAATTGATGCAGTATTTATGCAGGGTTGCTGATTACATTTCTATGTAAATACATTTTTGGTAGAAATACACTTTAATCTCTAAAATGCTTAATTTCGTCATCTTTTTATAAGAATCATTTAAACTGTGTTTCTTCTAATTCTGTCACAGATTATCATAATTCGAGTACTCTCAACCCACACACACAGGATATTTCCTTGTGGGTAATGGAAGTGATTGTTGCTGTCAGCTGCGTTTTCTCAATTGGCCTGACACATTTTGCTACCGTTATCTAACAGATCATGTACTAGCGCACTATGACACAGCGTAGGTTTAGTGACCTGGATAGATTGGTATCTTATGACAATTGCAGTGAACGTGGTGACTGGATGACATGGAGAGATCTGCCAGTAAAGAGGAGCGAGGCGAGCCTCACGTTGCAATCTCAGCCGCACTGTTTCACATGAAAGGGCTGGCCTTGAGCTCTTTAGGTTGGGATGTTAAATGTCAGCTGCCTGCTCAGATTGCAGTGCTGAAGATAAATCATTACTGTTAGAAGCTAAGCGGGACCAAGTGCCCTGGTCTATGGGGTCAGATGTTTTCTGCCTACATTGTATATGAATTCAGAAATTCTGCTCATAAAATAGGAAATACATCGAGAAAACTGATTTGACCTTTAATATGGAGAACAGTAAATATAATGGATTTCATGTTAATTTACAAAGAGGAATTTGCATGCTATGACACTCATGACTGGTGGGCCATTCGATTACCATCAATGAACTACTCATCCACATTACTGGTTTTGTATGGTTACAAAAATCTGGGAACAAAAATTGACCAATTCATGAACTTGATACCCATAGCTGTTGTTCATTTCAAATGCCTTCACATCATAGAGTTCAACACTTATGTATTGTCCTCAGTCACAATGTGGCAGATTAACTAAGCTAACAATACGAGGATTCAGATGCAGTTGCAATAGAACTGGCATATATGTTGTAGAACTGATTGATTATGTGTTTTGGATAGTTTTTGAGCTTCTCTATAGGACGGGCATGGCACAGAGTAATATGAAAAGGATCTGGATTGCAATGTGTTACATTGCACCAAATCTGGCACAAAACATGGTGTCATTATTAGAGGAGAAATTTTCTAATGATTGACCTTAATTTGCCTCCTCTAAATTGAAGAATCAGTCGAAGTATCTGCCATCATATTCTATATTATGTTCATTTACCAATGTTGAAATCCTGCTATGGAGGTCTCACACTAAACAACTTATTATTACCCATTATTTATAGTTTGTATTAATTCTGCATACAGTGATGACATCATCATCCGGTAGAAGGAGGTATAGGAGTTATAGATGAGCGCTACAATCCTAAACAATTCAAATATGTTAGGAACTTCCCCATAATTTTGAATTAAAGCAGTTTTCCTAATGCTCATTTCATGTTAAAAGGGTTGTTCATAATTACACAAACATGGCTGTTTCTTCCAAAAGCAGCACCATCCCTGTCCATGGGTTGCGTCTGGTATTGAAGTTTGGCTCCTTTGGAGTCAATGGGGTGGAGCTGCAATACCACACGTAACCTATGGACAGGGGTTCTGCTTTTTTATGAAGAAAGCAGCCATGGTTTTCTCATCATAGACAACCTCTTTTAACGAGCTTGAAAGGGTTTGGATACAGTCATTCAGACAGAGTCATACACAACTTTTCAGAGCAACTAGGGTACTTTCGATTTTCTGGTCAAATTTTTCCTTACCCAAATTGAATCTGATGACTGATTTTAAAAATTGGACCGGAAACACATTTCAATATATTCGCTTGCCTCTCATAAGTATCATTCTCAGGCCCAGAAGAGCAAATGCAGAGAAGTAAATACTCATTTTAATTATTACAACTGCCTCTCCCCTGTGGGCATTGCCTGCTTTACTCTTCTGAAATATTATCAGGGGTTTGTCTCCTAAACCATCTATTTTGCACAGATATCACTAGAAATATCATAGGAATGTAACCATTTGTTTTCTGCTGAAAGATAAACCTAGATATGCATTGATAGGTCACACAAGGGCAAAGTCCGAGTCTGAAGGCATTAACCTCAGTATATTGAAATGAATCCCATGAGGCTGCTCTCACTATTTCATTATGGAATAGGATACAGCGTATCCTTGCATGCATGATTATACATACAGTACATTGTCGATGAACCAGCTTGCCTGAACATGGGGATATTATGAAATGGAAAGCAAAGTTTTATTTCGCTGACTGAATGCATTTGGTTAATGCACCGCTGATGACAAGAAAGCCTTCTTCTGTTTGCTATTAGCATTGCTCAGGCATGATGAATGTGCACGACGGCATAATTGTGAACTGAGGATTTGGGGCTTAGGTTTCTTGGCTGTCTATGCAGATGATAATCCAAGATTTGCTGCTCATGTGTGCTAGCCATGGCAGAGTTTGGCTTTGAATTCTTGGAGGCTTTCCAGAAGTTTGATCATTGGATTTATGCTTGCTTACTTTGGAATAGACACCAGCAAGGTGCAATAGTGTTAATGAGAGCTGTGATTTCTTTCTAAGTTCTTAAATATTTAACTTTTCAATTTCCACTCTTCTGTCAGACTACACTACAGACTTCCAGGCTTTAGAAGGTACTCCAATGGTCATGCATACTTAAGCACAGGGTTGCCAACCGTCCAGAAATTTCTGGACAGTCCATAAAAACAGGCAACATTTTTCCTGTGTCCGTAAACAAAATAGATGTGTCCGTGAGTTTTTTGAGGCTGACGGTACTTGGCAAGATTATTTTGGAGGTAATTCTCATCATTTTACAGCTCACAATAAATGCTGGTAATGATTTATTATCAGTATATTGAGCTATAGAACTGTATTACCTATAATCTTTTTAATCCATTATGGTTTTTCAATTTGTCCATAAAAAATGTTGGCTGTCCGTGATTTTGGGATATGTTGTCCATTGAATGTACACTGTATGGTCCTAATCCATCTCTATGCTGCATGGCGCTATACAGAACAGCTGCATTAAAATCCATTATATGCAAATGTTATATACAGTATTCAGTTACATAGGTGAACATGTGGCACCTCAACTATATTTACAGTGTATGTATATATTTGAATAAGGTTACATAGGGTTGATATACATTACATTTGGAAAGTCTTCAGACCCTTCCACTTTTTTTCACATTTTGTAATGTTTTGTACTAAAATAATAAAAAAAAAAATCTAGTTTTTCTCCATCATTCTACTCAATACCTCATAATGGGAAAGTGAAAACAGAATGCTAGAAATCTAAATCTTGCATTGACCTAAGTATTCAGACCTTTTACTCAGGATTTAGTTGAAGCCCCTTTGGCGGTGATGACAGCCTCCAGTCTTCTTGGGTATGATGCCACAAGGTTTGCTCGCCTGAATTTGGAGATGTCAGGGTTCTAGCTGGACTACTGAAGGACATTCACAGAGTTGTCCCCACTCCTGTGTTGTCTTGGCTGTGTGATTAGGGTCAGGGTCTTTTTGGAAGGTGAACCTATGTGAGGCCCAGGTTTTCATTAAAAATATCTCTGTATTTTGCTGCATTCAGCTTTCTCTCAACCTTGTCCCACCCATTTGGGTAGAATCGATTTGTACTTGAATCAAAGCTCACAGTCGATTCAGATGAATAAAACCCAAAAATAATTTTACAGGTCATCAGCTACCTGACTATCAAACTGAATAGAGACATAGCTGTAGTTCACCTGATTAAAATGCTGTTTATCTTTTGTAGATCTAAGGCTCAGTTCCTCAGATATAATACATTTTATGAATATGCAAATGAGGCTTTTGATGCAATGAGGGCATCACAATTGCTCTTGCTGCACTCAAGCTCCCTTCCTTTCTGTGGCCAGACCCTCCCTGGCAGCTCTGATTGATAGAACCAGGTACTGGCAAAGCAGCAAATATGCTTTTGTACCATACTGGACTGTACATAACGCACAAGGTTTATTCCACATTTTATACATTGGCTCAATTTTTTCTTTGAATATAGAATTGGATAGCGCAGCATTTATTTGTCAGAAAGTGCAGTTTGATTATGAATAATTAGGAAATAATTATTTTCATTGAAGATGTTAGGTATAATTGAAGCATAAAATGGCTCAGAGCAGTCTGACATTTCTACTAATGTTTGTGAACTCAAACATCTGGATATTAGTGATCTGGTCACATTATATTTTTACATTATCTTTGTGCCTGTTGCTTTTTAAAGTTACAGTTTTAAATGTGACTCCCTGTAGAGTTGTCCAGGATTTGGAAAAGTTTGCCTTTTTTTGTCCAGGAGCAGGACTACTCTATCCAATACCAAATGCACACAGCACAGTAGTGCTATTTCTTTGAGGAAAAGCACCCCAATAATTCTATTTTAGTTTCTGCAGACTCCATTACTATATGTGATAAAGGCTATAGAGATGGAAGAAAAAGTAAGTGAACCCTTTGGAATCACCTGGATTTCTGCGCAGATTATTAATAAAACATAGTCTAATTCTTTTCTAAACTACAATTAACAAACACAATCTATCTAAACAAATAAGATACAAGTAGTTCTTTTATTCAGCACATTCAGTGCTGGTAGAAAAAGAAAATGAGCCCTTTAATTTAATAATAATAACAACCTGTGAATGCTCCTTTAGCTGCAATCATCTCCACCTAATAATTCCTGTATGCGTAAATAAGATTTGTAACTGGAGGAATTTTGTACTGTTCCTTTCTGCAAATGTGTTCAGTTCATCAATATTTCCTGGATGTCTTGTGTGTAGTGATGAGCAAACAGGTTCAACGTGCTTTGGCCGAACCCAGTTCTTTCATCTACATAACTCATATTCCTAACAAATCCCTAACTTGATACATTCTTTAAATGTATTGCCTCCGATAAGGCTTTTCCAAGATGGTGATGGTTACCATGAGGCTTCAGTAGTCTTCTGCATGAGCCATTACTGTAAGAAGCGGCGCATTCATTAATGTATTAAATAAAGAATCTGTACCGGTTCTTTCAACACTACTGCATGCACAGCTCTCTTCAGATCATCTCAATAGGGTAAGGTCAGGACCTGGCCATTACAAAGAGCAAATCTTCTCCTTTTTCATCCATTTGATATATGATAAATTGATATACTTGTGTGCTTTGAGTCATTGGGAGAGATCTAGCAAAACTCGTGCAAAGAACAACTGGCTTAGTTGCCCATAGCAATCAATCAGATTCAATCTTTCATTTTTTCAGAGTTCCTTTTTAAAATTAAATTATCAATTTGATTAGTTGCCAAGGGCAAATAAGTGAGTTTTTCTTTACAGCTTTAATAAATCACCCCCATTGTCTTGCCCAGTGTATCTTCAGCTTGCGGTCATGTATGCTACTCTTACATTCCCCTGTAAAATATTTGACACACTTTAGTATTCATTGTTTCGCCCATATCTCAAAGTGTCCAGGCCCCAAAGAAGTGTTTTCTAAACATTAAAAGGTATCATACCTACAAGACTCTTATTTTGTTTCTCCTAATGAGAGTGATAAAACATTTTTTATTACATGATACACAACTATTTTTCTTTATGACAAAGGAACTTTAGGAACACTTTAATTTAATGGGAAAAGGAAGACCTGAAGTACTGCTTGATGTGAGTGTCATGCACAGACACTTACACTTCAGTGTACTGAAACTCAAAGATTGAGTGAAAATGGAGCCCAAGGCAGGAAATGTTATTAGACTGATAGATTAGATAATAGAGCAACATACAGGACACAGCCTGATAGTTTTTCAGCCTCCTTCTATGAGGCGCTTTAAAATGTAACCTTTATTTGATTATATTAAATGAAATGAAAACAGCAGAATTTAGAAATCAATATTTAGTTTGTTCTGTTTTTGTTTCATTTAAAACAATCAAATAAGAAGAAGAAGGCTGTCAAACTATCAGGCGGTAATAGAGATGAGCGAGCATACTCATCCGAGCTTGGTGCTCGTTCGAGTATTATGGTACTCGTAAGTGCTTGCTGCTCGGACGAGTATCTCACCATGCTCGAGGAAATGGCAACTTCCGCATCGTGCATTTTTGGCGCCTATAAACTCAGCCAATCACAAGCCAGGAGACTCTGCGGTACACCCAGCATCACGTGGAGCCCTTACATGTCGATAGCAGGGGTTGGCTGGCCTGATCAGGTGACCCTGAAATATACTAGTGACTGGCCGCGGTGCTCAGCTCAGATGCTGTCTGGATGTCATTAGGGATAGAGCTGCTGCATTTCACGCAGAGTGTTAGGGCCTGCATTTAGTTCTCTGTTAGGCAGGAATCACCCACAAAGAACCCAACAGCCCTTCTAAGGCCTACAAGAATTTTTTTTTTTGTCTCCTGGCTTGGCTGGCTGGCACTAGTAGTGCAGCTATCGCCATATATAACCCCTTTTTTTTTTTTATTGTTATATCTCAGTGATACAAATCCATTTCACACAGCAGTGTGGAACCATTCTGTGTGTCACAGTTCAGTACACTCACTACAATCCGTATTTTCTGTCCAGTGACATGAGTCACCTTATCTCTCTGCTCTGTGATGTTTCCTGTAAAAGCCTCAGAGTTCAGATAACAGTCTGTACACCAGACGTCACTGGCCACGCCCCCTTTCTTTGCCGGCTGCTATCTGCTCTCCCTGGTTTCCTTCAGATAAAACATTAACCCCTTCAGCCAGAACACACTGAGGGCTCAAGGCTTTAGAACAAACAGTAGCTGCAGCAGTGAGAGGAGACAAATGCTGGGCACAAGAGCTATAGAGGAATTGTAGTGTACAAGAACAGGTAGGGAGAATTTCCTGTGTGTATCAGCATTGCCATTGTACAGCTGGGACTTGTAGTCCTACACAAACAACATGCTGCTGAGTATTCCAGCAGGCAGACATGTCACTCAGCACTTGTATTCATTCCCTTTGCAGAGAGGGGGGAGAAGGGGGAGGGGCTGAGATTGTTGTTATTGCATGTAAACAAAGACCAGAAGAGAACCAGGGAAATTAGGAAATATGGATGTTTTTTGCCTAAAACACTTTCTTTACGTAACTTAATACAACTAGGTCTTTTGCTCTCACGTATATAGCTTGATCCCAAAAATCCCTGTGCGACATTTGTCTGGGTCGCAGTCAAAATAGCCACCGTCAGCAGGGTGTCAGTTAGCTCTACGATAGTTTCTGCATGTCACTTTCCAAAAAAAACAAACCTAAAAAAAATATATATAAAAAAAATAGTTTTTTAGTTGTTTTAGCTCAGTGATACAAATCCATTTCACACAGCTGCGTGGAACAGTTCAGTACACTCACTACAATCCGTATTTTCTGTCCAGGTGACACTATCTGTACGTCACTTAATACAACCAGGTCTTTTGCTCTCACGTATATAGCTTGATCCCAAAAATCTCTGTGCGACATTTGTCTGGGTCGCAGTCAAAATAGCCACCATCAGCAGGGTGTCAGTTAGCTCTACGATAGTTTCTGCACGTCACGTTCCCAAAAAAATAAAACTAAAAAAAATATATATAAAAAAAATAGTTTTTTTGTTGTTTTAGCTCAGTGATACAAATCCATTTCACACAGCTGCGTGGAACCATCTCTGTGCGACATTTGTCTGGGTCGCAGTCAAAATAGCCACCGTCAGCAGGGTGTCAGTTAGCTCTACGATAGTTTCTGCACGTCACGTTCCCAAAAAAATAAAACAAAAAAAATATATATAAAAAAAATAGTTTTTTTGTTGTTTTAGCTCAGTGATACAAATCCATTTCACACAGCTGCGTGGAACCATTCTGTGTGTCACAGTTCAGTACACTCACTACAATCCGTATTTTCTGTCCAGGTGACACTTTCTGTACGTCACTTAATAAAACCAGGTCTTTTGCTCTCACGTATATAGCTTGATCCCAAAAATCTCTGTGCGACATTTGTCTGGGTCGCAGTCAATATAGCCACCGTCAGCAGGGTGTCAGTTAGCTCTACGATAGTTTCTGCACGTCACGTTCCAAACAAAACAAAACTAAAAATATATATATATTAAAAAAAATATATATAAAAAAAATAGTTTTTTTGTTGTTTTAGCTCAGTGATACAAATCCATTTCACACAGCAGTGTGGAACCATTCTGTGTGTCACAGTTCAGTACACTCACTACAATCCGTATTTTCTGTCCAGGTGACACTTTCTGTACATCACTTAATTCAACCAGACTGAACAAGTTTGTGGGTTTCAGTACAGCAGGCCCATTTATTTTTTATATTTATATAATACACTTATATACAGAAAATGTTGAACCCCAGGGCTAATGGTCGAGGACGAGGGCGTGGGCGTGGGCATTCAATTACTGCAGGGGGCAGAGGCCGTGGTCCTGGGCAGGGTGAGACAGTACCTGCTGATGAGGGAGCAGGGGAACGCCGCAGAGCTACACTCCCTAGCTTCATGTCTCAACTTACAGGGACACATGGTAGAGGACTGTTGAAACCACAACAGTGCGAACAGCTGATGTCGTGGATTGCAGACAATGCTCCAAGTAATTTGTCCACCAGTCAGTCTTCCACGCAGTCCACCCACGTTACCCAAGGGAGCACTCCTCTGGCTCCTCCACCTCAACCTCCTTCCCCCCAGTCTACCCCCTTCCAGGCAAATTTGGAATGCGATCCGGCATACTCTCAGGAACTGTTTTCTGGACCCTTCCCAGAGTCACAAACCACTTCTCAGGTTGCTGCTGACCTCATTCCCGATGCCCAAGTTTTCCAACTGTCGCAGTCTGTGGGTGATGATGATGATGATAATGACAATGTTGAGTTAGTGGAAGAAGTTTGTAAAGAGGTGTCGGATGATGAGGAGACACGGTTGTCAGACAGTGGTGAAGTTGTTGTCAGGGCAGGAAGTCCGAGGGGGGAGCAGACTGAGGAATCGGAGGACGACAAGGTGACTGACCCAAGCTGGGTTGATAAGCCGAGTGAAGACAGTGCTTCTGAGGCGGAGGCGAGTGCTGCACCAGAACAGGTTGTAAGAGGCAGTGGTGTGGCCAGAGGGAGCAGCAGGGCCAGAGCTGCTGCATCAGCAGCAACTGTTTCACGTAGTGAAGCTCCCGTGGCGAGGCCTAGATGTTCGCAAGTCTGGAGGTTCTTTAAAGAAAGTGAGGATGACCGACGGACTGTGGTGTCCAACCTGTGCCACACCAGGATCAGCAGGGGTGCCACCACTACTAGCCTAACCATCACCAGCATGCGCAGGCATATGAGTGCTAAACAACCCACTCAATGGAACCAAGGCCGTTCACCACCTCCTGCGGGTCACACCACTGCTCCTTCCCCTGTGTCACTCGCGGCCTCTGCTAGTCAACCCCCTGCGTCACTCGCTGCCTCTGCTAGTCAACCCCCTGCCCAGGACCCCGGCACGAGCGCCTCCCGCCGGAAAACCACACCTTCGCCTCCACAATCCTCCACAGTGTCCACCAATGTGTCCCAGCGCAGCGTTCAGCTGTCTTTACAGCAGACGCTGGAGCGCAAGAGGAAATACAGTTCCACCCACCCACATGCCCAAGCCCTCAATGTCCCCATCTCCAAATTGTTGAGCCTGGAGATGCTGCCCTATAGGCTGGTAGAGACCGAGGCCTTTCGCAATCTCATGGCGGTGGCTGCCCCTCGGTATTCGGTCCCCAGCCGCCACTATTTTTCCCGATGTGCCGTCCCAGCCCTACACCAGCACGTGTCACAGAACATCATCCGTGCCCTGACCAACGCTGTTTCTGAGAAGGTCCACCTAACCACGGACACGTGGACAAGTGCTGCCGGGCAGGGACACTATATCTCACTGATGGCACATTGGGTTAACTTGGTGGAGGCTGGGACCGAGACTGACCCTGGGGCTGCTCATGTACTGCCCACACCGAGGATTGCGGGGCCTACCTCAGTCACGGTCTCTCAGACGTACTATGCCTCCTGCTCCGACCCCTCCTCCTCCTCCACCTCCTCCTCCGAATTACCATTCTTGGGCACGGCGCCTTCAGTCGGTAGCTCTAGGCGCAGCAGTAGTGCCGTGGGTAAGCGCCAGCAGGCGGTGCTCAAACTGCTGAGCTTAGGTGACAAAAGGCACACCGCCCAAGAGCTGTTACAGGGCGCAGACCGATGTGTGGCTGGCACCGCTGAACCTCAAGCCAGGCATGGTTGTGTGTGACAATGGGCGTAACCTGGTGGAGGCTCTGCAACTCGGCAGACTGACACATGTGCCATGCCTGGCCCACGTGTTCAATCTAATAGTTCAGCGGTTCCTAAAGACATACCCCAATCTGTCTGATTTGCTCACCAAGGTGCGCCGCATCTGTGCACATTTCCGCAAGTCGACCACAGATGCTGCCACTCTCAGGGCAGCGCAGCGCCACCTACAACTGCCCGCTCACCGACTGTTGTGCGACGTGCCCACGAGATGGAATTCGGCATTAAACATGTTATCCAGAGTTTACCAGCAGCGCAGAGCGATTGTAGACTGCCAGATGTCAACTTCCACCAGAACTGGTAGTCAGGTCAGTCAGATTCCTCAAGTCTACAATGAGGAGTGGACGTGGATGTATGATATCTGCCAGGTGTTGAGCAACTTTGAGGAGTCAACAGAGATGGTCAGCGGCGATGCCGCCATTATCAGCCTCACCATCCCGCTGCTTTGCCTGTTGAAAAACTCACTGCTCAGCATGAAGTCGGATGCTTTGCGCTTGTCACAAGAGACGGTGGAGGAAGATACGTCGCTTGATAGCCAGAGCACCCTCCGGTCTGTTTCTCAGCGCGTATCGGAGGAGGGGGATGAGGATGAAGAGGAGGAGAATGTCGGCGAGACACTAGAGGGTACCAGTGCTCAGTCCTTAACTCTTGAGCGTGTATGGGCTGAAGAGGAGTACTTGGAGGAGGAGGAGGAGGAGGAGGAAATGGAGAGTCAGGCCAGTGAGGAGAGGGAATTCTTACGTGTTGGGACTCTGGCGCACATGGCAGACTTCATGTTAGGCTGCCTATCCCGTGACCCTCGCGTTAGAAGAATTTTTTTAAACACCGATTACTGGGTGTTCACTCTCCTGGACCCACGGTACAAGCAGAACCTTTCCACTCTCAACCCTGCAGTGGAAAGGAGTATGAGAGTGAATAGATATCAACAGGCCCTGGTGCACAAGCTGAAACAATCCTTCCCATCTGACGCCGCTAGCGGCAGAGGGCATGGTTCTGTGGGCCAAGTAGCGGGGGAGAGGAGGCGAGCAGGCAGCTTGTCCAGCACTGGCAGGGGAACGCTCTCCAAGGCCTTTGCCAGTTTTATGTCACCCCAGCAAGACACTGTCACCTGTCCCCAGTCTAGGCAGAGTAGGGGGGAGCTGTACAGAAAGATGGTGAGGGAGTACCTAGCTGACCATACCTACGTCCTTAGCTATCACTCTGCTCCATACAACTACTGGGTTTCAAAGCTGGACACGTGGCCTGAACTGGTGCTGTATGCCTTAGAGGTGCTGGCCTGCCCTGCTGCTAGCGTGCTGTCAGAGCGGGTATTCAGTGCAGCTGGTGGCGTCATCACCGATAAGCGTACACACCTGTCAACTGACAGCGCTGACAGGCTGACGCTTATTAAAATGAGCGAAGCCTGGATTTCACCGGAATTCAAATCTCCTCCGGGGGAAAGCAGCTAAAGATTAACATTACTTATGTATCCGATTCCTTTTTTCTACTCCTTCTCCTCCTCCTCCATGTCGTCTTTGCCTAACGCTGACCAAAAAAAAGCCATTTTTTAGAGGTCCAACTGGCACTCTTTTACCACAATTTTTCAGGAGGGCCCCCTACAGGCCCTCTCTTCAAACAATTTTTTCCGGCGGTCCACCTACAGGCCCTCTCTCCAAACAATTTTTCCGGAGGTCCACCTACAGGCCCTCTCTCCAAACAATTTACGTCTTTTTCCTATCTTTCTCTCTCTCCAAACTATTTTTCCAGATAGCTGCCATATACGGTAATAAACTGAGAAGAATACAGAGAACACATGCCACACTTGATCAAGCTCATAATTTACGACTGTACCGGTTGATGCTAAATTTTTAAGTTAGGGTCCTGCATCGTGATTCACTGAATTTCACTGATCTCCTCAACGTCTCCTCAAAGAACCGAAAGACCCTTGTGGAGAGAGCAGCACAGCTCACCATCAAAGTGATGAACCCCAACACCAGACTGCGCAGCGAAGAGAACGAATAAATATCTCTGTGGTTATTTGTGCTAAATAAAAGTTAAATAAACACACAAAAAAAAATTGATCTGTTCCTGTGCCTGATCCACCCAAGTTGAATCTGTCCCATCATGAGAAAGTCCCCCCAAGGAGTCCCCACTGTAACTTGCTTCACTTTCAACTACCTCACCCCCCCGACACCTGTGTCTCACCATTGTCCACCACCTCCTCAGACAACACTGGTAAATCCCCACTGTCAGCACACTGAGACTGCAAAAGGTCTTGCGAATTGGGGCAGAGAATGTTCTGGGGTAGCACATCAGAGAAGGGGTGACTATGGGGTTCCAGGGAGTACGTGACCACATGCAATCTCCGTCTAAAAAGTCATAATGAGGCTCACCACCATGCTTTACACTGCAATCTTATTGAAAGACAGACAATCAGGGGTTCACCGCCAGGTTGTCAGGCAGCATTTTTAAGTGGGTCACCATTACCGTGTCCCTGAAAATTGGCGGTGATGGACCTTCGTTGCACCTAGTTGGGTGCTTCCCTAACATGTGATGGGCATGTGCCTCGCCTTTCTTTGTCTGGGTGAGCACAATTGCCATGAGGGTAACCACCAGGCTGTTGCCTGAGAATTTGGGGTAATGGTGGGATTAGGCAGCCTCAGAGGCATCCATTCATGCTACCCCTGCTGTTTCCTGTCCATTTCCGTGGTGTTTCCATCATTTTCTGAGGTTTCCAGGTTTTTACCCAGCCTTCCCTAGGCAGAGCCTTGGTCCCCTGCAAAAAATGCTCGAGTCTCCCATTGAGTTCAATGGGGTTCGTTTTTCGAAACGAGCACCCGAGCATCGGGAAAAGTTTGACTCGAATAACGAGCACCCGAGCATTTTAGTGCTCGCTCATCTCTAGGCGTTAATGAATATATATATATATATATAAATACAGTACAGACCAAAAGTTTGGACACACCTTCTCATTCAAAGAGTTTTCTGTATTTTCATGACTATGAAAATTGTAGATTCACACTGAAGGCATCAAAACTATGAATTAACACATGTATACAGATATATACATTAACACATATATACTTAACACATATATACATATATACATATAAACACATATATACTTAACAAAAAAGTGTGAAACAACTGAAAATATGTCTTATTTTCTAGGTTCTTCAAAGTAGCCACCTTTTGCTTTGATTACTGCTTTGCACACTCTTGGCATTCTCTTGATGAGCTTCAAGAGGTAGTCATCTGAAATGGTATTCCAACAGTCTTGAAGGAGTTCCCAGAGAAGCTTAGCACTTGTTGGCCCTTTTTGCCTTCACTCTGCGGTCCAGCTCACCCCAAACCATCTTGATTGGGTTCAGTTCTGGTGACTGTGGAAGCCAGGTCATCTGGCGTAGCACCCCATCACTCTCCTTCTTGGTCAAATAGCCCTTACACAGCCTGTAGGTGTGTTTGGGGTCATTGTCCTGTTGATAAATAAATGACGGTCCAACTAAATGCAAACCGGATGGAATAGCATGCCGCTGCAAGATGCTGTGTTAGCCATGCTGGTTCAGTATGCCTTCAATATTGAATAAATCTCCAACAGTGTCACCAGCAAAGCACCCCCACACCATCACACCTCCTCCTCCATGCTTCACAGTGGGAACCAGGCATATAGAGTCCATCCGTTCACCTTTTCTGCGTCGCACAAAGAAACGGTGGTTGGAACCAAAGATCTCAAATTTGGATTCACCAGACCAAAGCACAGATTTACACTGGTCTAATGTCCATTCCTTGTGTTCTTTAGCCCAAACAAGTCTCTTCTGCTTGTTGCCTGTCCTTATCAGTGGTTTCCTAGTAGCTATTTTACCATGAAGGCCTGCTGCACACAGTCTCCTCTTAACAGTTGTTGTAGAGATGTGTCTGCTGCTAGAACTCTGTGTGGCATTGACCTGGTCTCTAATCTCAGCTGCTATTAACCTGCGATTTCTGAGGCTGGTGACTCGGATGAACTTATCCTCCGCAGCAGAGGTGACTCTTGGTCTTCCTTTCCTGGGGCGGTCCTCATGTGAGCCAGTTTCTTTGTAGCGCTTGATGGTTTTTGCGACTGCACTTGGGGACACTTTCAAAGTTTTCCCAATTTTTCGAACTGACTGACCTTCATTTCTTAAAGTAATGATAGCCACTCGTTTTTCTTTACTTAGCTGCTTTTTTCTTGCCATAATACAAATTCTAACAGCCTATTCAGTAGGACTATCAGCTGTGTATCCACCTGACTTCTGCCCAACACAACTCATGGTCCCAACCCCATTTATAAGGCAAGAAATCCCACTTATTAAACCTGACAGGACACACCTGTGAAGTGAAAACCATTTCAGGTGACTACCTCTTGAAGCTCATCAAGAGAATGCCAAGAGTGTGCAAAAACAGTAATCCAAGCAAAAGGTGGCTACTTTGAAGAACCTAGAATATAAGACATATTTACAGTTGTTTTTACACTTTTTTGTTAAGTATATATTTCCACATGTGTTAATTCATAGTTTTGATGCCTTCAGTGTGAATCTACATGAAAAATACAGAAAACTCTTTGAATGAGAAAGTTTGTCCAAACTTATGGTTTGTACTGTATATATATATATATATATATATATATATATATATATATATAGTGGATATTTATATAAAGTGGACGTGCTCATTAGTGAAGCGGTGAATCACTTCCTGGGTTCTGTACTCACCGCTTCCTGGTCTTCCTTGGACACTCACTATGCTGTGACTGCGCACAGCATGTGGGTGTCAGCACGTTTTGTGACCTCATGCTACACGGCAGGAAGAAGATGAGCTGGATAACAGGAGTGCCAGTATGTAGATTTTTTTTAAATCTGATCTAAGCATGGGGTCATTATGGAGATCTGCTTTGGGGTCATTCACATGGTGGTCTGATCTGAGGTCTGATTGATGGACTTATTGAAGTCTAATCTGTGGTCTGATTGGGGGCCATTCACATGGAGGTCTGATCTGAGGTCTAATTGGGGGACTTATTAATATGTAGGGCTGATCTGAGGTTTTATTACCATCAGGGGTTTGATTGGGGGTCTGAGTTGAGGTCTGATGAAAAATATTTTTTTTCTTATTTTCCTCCTCTAAAACCTTATTTTCCTTCTCTAAAACCTAGGTGCGTCTTATGGGAAAGTGTGACTTATAGGGCTAAAATACCGTATGCATGTTTGTATGTATAGTATGCACTACATATAGTGAAGAAATTTAACTAGAATGTGTAGCTTGGTGAAACAGCAATTGGGCTCATTTACTATTGCTGCTGCACCAGATTTCTGGCAGAATGTGTTTTTTTTGTTTGTTTTTTTTTTACCAAAAACCATTATAAACATTTGTTTTGACTAAAAAGGTTAAATGGTTGCACCTTGCTGAAGACTTTTCAGATGAACAAAATTAAGTTCATTTAATAGATACAGTGTATCAGACAGCAAGAAGTGTTTGATTTATTTTCCACTTTATGCTTTTTATAGCTACAGGTAGTATTCAGCTACAAAAAAAAATGTTTACACTGATTGCTTTTCTGGTTTTCTGATAGCTATATATACAGAGGAGTACATTGCACAGTACAAGTATTCCCAACACTCAGTGTTTAGAGCTGGAATTGAAAGAACTATTAATGTTGCCTGCTGTATCTGGGAAATTTATATTGATACAAGTTACAACACTCATACAGCAGCAGCATATAAATGTAAAGTCTTGTTGGTAGCTGCAAGTTCATGTTTCGGATTTTACAGTTCCTCAACATACGGTAGTTCTTCACCATACCAATTTGGCCTGCAGTAATAGACTCCAATGACTAAAGTCCCATACAAATGCAAATTCTGGATTACTGGTCAGTGTAAACATGGCAGCGATCAGTCAGCCAACAAGCAAATGCTGGTTTACTGGCTGATGGCATCTTTTATGTGGGCCTAAAAATGGTCGGCAATACATCTTCCCATGAAAACAAGAGTGAGCACTGATCAACTTGTTATATTGTTTATCAGTCCTCATTATAGCCAGGCATATCAGGTTTACTAAACCAAAGTACGCCTATATTAGGTGTTTTTCTGGAGTGGATTGCAAAGCAAAAGTCCTTTGCACTGCAGTCTGAGACTTTTCCCTGCTCAAGGTAGGTCTTAAAAAGTGGATGTGGCGTGGGGTGGAAAGTCCCCTCTCATTTACCATTTTCTACGCCTGATTTAGGCATATGCTAGAGCTGATTAATATTCAGTGTTTACTGTCAAATAACCTGCAGGAGATTGCAGGCCAGAACAGCAATAATATGAATATTGTCCCCCACCTCACCAGCCAAACCGCATACCAGCAACAGCCCCTGTTTAAAGGTGCCATACAGCCATTAACAATAAAGACCAGTTATACAGTGTGGTCTTCATTATTAAATGAAACGCAGTTGTGGGCTAATTGGCCACGTGGCTCTTCACCGCAGCATGGCCGCAACCTGCCTGCATCATGGCTGCTCAATATGGCTGTACCTGAAGGCAGAGTGCCATGGGTATACCTGGTTGACAGTAATTAGTGACAAATTAATTCATAACAAATCAAATTTCTTGGCTAACTTCAGCAAAGTTGCCGAACCAAAATTTTAAAAACTTTGTATATCTCTAATCAACAGAACAGAATCAACAGAACAACAGAATGAAGCAGTAACGAATGTAGTACAGTAGCCATCGTTCTTTCTGTGTTCAATTTGCATCTGCATTTGTAATCACAGTTACACGTTAAGGTTCCAGAATTCCTATGTGGTGCCACAGTGAGAGGCTTGATGTGTGCCCAGATGCAGAGTCTCAAATTGTGGATGTCCATAAGCATTCCTTTGAATAATTGCTAGTTTTCCATAGAGATATGGTCTCAAGGTACAATAGTTTTAACTTACAATGGTCATCCTGGAACCAATTAATATTGTATCTTCAGGGACCACTGTATTGGACGGAACATTGTAAGGTTTTAGTATTAAGTTATCAGAAGGTTATGAAATTCTCATATATTGTTCAGCTAGGTTTATGACCGTCAGTGTGTCCTGCACCTGCAGACTAGCAGACGGATTAGACGTGAGATATGGGCAGCTTGCCTTTGGAGAACTATGGAGAGTAGCATAAGCTTTGCTCTCTTTTTTGCTTTTTGAGTACTACTTGGCTGAATTCTAATTTACATATTTACTGAGTATACTTCCCTTTTCGAATGTAATGTACTTAAGGGCAGTAAATGCATGACAACTGTATCCTGTTTCTTCCTAGAAAAGAAAAGTACCTGTTATGATACCCCAATAAGAAGCTGATACTAGCAAGATGATAATAATACAGCTTTACGGCAGCATTGTATTTGTTTTTGTCGTAGAGCGTTGCCAACTTCTGCTGAAATTAATTATGCAGAGTTGGGTCTTTATTCAGTATTTAAATGGATTTCTCTTTCAGTCATTGATTTCCTGCCATATGATGGCCACAACAGAATCCAGAAAACTGAGCCCATTCAGTATGAACTCTGTATTAGATTATATATATTTTTTATGGATGTCTATCTCTCCATCTGTCTGACCATCTGTCCCCAGGTTGGAATAAGTAAAGTTGGAATAAATAAAGTAACATATACTCTGATTTGAAATGGAAAAGACAACACTTATATTTGCACAAATAATTGTTTTAAGATTTTTTTTTATTTGCTAATGTTTGAAACATGTAAATAAGGCAATTTTCCCTGAGACTTTTTGAAATGGTTTAAAATTTGGCCTGAGGGAGAAAACTTTTTGTTAGATGAATATTTATTAGCTATTTTATCAAATTTTCTCCTTCTGACCAAACGTTTTTGCCATCTCAGAAGACCCTGAAGTTTCTTTGGGAGTGCAGCACAATGTGTGAGCATATTTTTTCCCTTTGTGACTTTAAGCTATTGTTTATTAAGTAGTGCTTATCTAGCTTAAGGTTCATAGTGTAATGTAAAGGGATATAACTCAGGGAGCAAGGCAAAAAAAAAAAAAAATCTAAGACACTGACTGAACGTGCACTCAATTAAGCCAGAATTTCAGCATAAATTTATTTAAAAATTTATTTTTCATTTTACTAATAATTCTGTAATGTGCATCATGTTTAGGTGCATAATGCTATGGGTTGTTTTCAATCACACTGAATTGAGGCCATAAATCGCAACATTGTGATTGTACCGTACTGCCTGTTGCAACATAATAAAAGTGAATGGAGTTGCGTTGTCACCTGCGAGTCGCCAAGACTCAATATACACTCACTAGTTCTGGTCATCTTTAGCCAAGTAACATGTATCATGGCCAAAGTCAACAAGTAGCCCAGAAAAACAAAATAAATAAAGTAAAAAAAAAAAGAATCACATCATTTGCGAAGTTATATACTGTATATTCACTTTTGCTGACTTGCTTTTGGAAGTGCAATTATTGACTACGTGAAAATGTTTACACATCTGTTTTAGAAGCTTTTTATAGAGGGAAATCACATATGATGTGAAGATGACTGATCATCACAGTTACAAAACATTGGCTTGTGCTTCTGTCAAATTCTTGAACATATTCGAATGACTTTGAACCTTAAGAGCTTCTTTGCTGTATATGATCTCAGAGCTATGTTGAGAAATATTAATGCCTTTGTGCTAGTTTTCCATTGTCTTTTCAGAATTCATTTATATCAAAGTGACTGCTCCAGTGCTCAGCAAGAATTCTAGCATATTAAATGATAGAGAGGGCCTCTTTTACTTATTGGATGTTTATCAAGTAGATCTCTATCACTGATAAACTACTTCATTGTGGGTTTTAATTGATTAGATGACCAAATGAATATAATGTAGTAACATAGAGTGGTATAGTACAGTATTATGTATACAACCAGCAGAACATTGGACAGATAAGAAGATTGTACATGGGAGGCCATTAGATTGTTTACTAGTGGAGTGGAAGATTTGGTAGCACCGAAGACTTCCAGCAACAGCTATGAAATGAGTGCATGGAGCTCAGGAACATTACACAATATCATCTGTAACAGATTTTCCTGAAATCTCCTTTGTGAGGAGAAGTATAAGTCCTTTGGATCCCGTTTTGGCATTAAAACTGTATGAAAAACTACCACAAAAATTGCAGCATCTTTAAAAAAAAATAAAAAAAGCGCAGGCCTTATTTACTAATGTAAGTGCACAGTTTGTAACATTTATTTTGCAATTATCTAGGTTTAAGAGATCCCCTATGCCTTACCTGACAAGGGATATAAGTTTAATGGAAAATTGGCTTGACTTAGTGGGAGAGGAGCATGGCCTATGCTGTACGTAATTCTGGTGTACAATTCCATCACAAACTAAGCCAACCAATAGTTTAAAATTGAGAAAATTGTAGGCAGACACCAAATTTATCATCCAGTATGAGTCATAGTTAGTGTTCAGCGAATCGAGCTTTGGATCATAGATCCAAAGTCATTTTGCTCGAAACTTTGTTTGAATGCTGTATGGAGATTCATCTTTATACAGCATTCAATTGCATGGGCTCTGACAAGCGAAATTTGTTATCGCTGAAGTCTTTCTGGACTCTGGTAATTAACTTTGGATTTTGATTTTTGAACTTGAATACCATTTTAAAACTTGGATCCAAAGTTGGCTTCGGTACCAAGGTACCAGCCGGTACTGAAGCTTATTTCGGATACCTGCTTTAAAATGGTTTTAAAGTTTAAAAATCGAATGCCGAAGTTATTCACCGAAGTCTTGTGAGTTGGATCCAAAGCGTGATTCGCTCAACACTAGTCATAGTGATAAATCTGGCCAAATTGGACCCAATATCGATTTCAAGAAATTTGCTTATTTCTAATATATATTTTCTAATCTGTTTTATTTTATGTACTTTTTGTACATGATCATGTGCAGTTTCTGCCAGTTGCTAACAGTATTTAGAGATTCAGAGAGATACAGTACTTTACAGGAGTTACAAGGGTCATAGACAGAGGATCTTCATAGATCTACGAATGCACTGGGACTTGTGAAGGAGGGAGGGAGCTGATAAGCTGTGGCGTTACTTATTTTAACTGTTGGATTTTGTGTTATGTATATATAGGTGTTATCTGTCATTGTTATCCTACCTGTGATGATAATGAAGTGCCTACTGAAAAGTAATCTCCAGAAAGTATGATCATACTGTTAGGCTTAGTGGCCAGAAAGAAAAATGTAGGATTTCAGGGATTTTTTTAAATGTAGATAGTAGCTTGGTAAATAAAAAATACATAACTTGATTAATTAATAGATAATTTTCAGATGACACATTTCCTTCAGAGGCATGAGGAGCTTATGTCCTCCTCCTCCTAAGCAGCGTGACTAAAGCCATACAATATTTCAGATAGTATCACATCCAATAATTTTCTTAAACTTTCCACTTTTGTTTGTGAATGTCAGAAGTGGCTGTATTCTATATGGCATATTGTATTTTCAGTTTAGTGGTCTTTATCTCTGATCGAGCTCCTTATCTACATTATTATCAACCCCATTGTAGACCTAACTATTCAGAAGGGATTGTGCCGCTTAATTTTCGTCGCATCAACAATACACAATTATCTACCCACGCTGCAAAATTATAAAAATGTCAACTTTGAGTAGATAATAATAATGTTAACATTTTACTTTTAGTTTTACTTTGAAGAGCCCATTAATCGTTCTTTTGTTTCCTGGAATTATGGATTTAACATTTGCGCAGTTTGATTTACACTTCTGTTGTAAGAAATGGCAAAGGCAGACTCCCTAGGTATTTTTCAGGGAAAGATCTCAATCCAAGGCTGAGCTAGTTTCATCCACAAAGAAGACTTGCAAACACGTAAAAGAGAAGAATGTAAAGTCACCTTGATCCCATCAAAAGCTCCTCTTAATCTCTCTTTATATGAGATGCTAACATTATCAGATGATTGCTGCATCTTAAAGTCGAGTGGATATTTTATGTTTATTATCCAACGAGGACACAGGAAAGTAGAACTATTGATTATAAAACAGCTACAATTTAATTTGCAGTCCAAAATCTGAAACTGTTCACTCGAGTAAAATATTCATCTATTATTTTTGTCATAAAAAAATTCAATGTTTTTTTTCCCAAGTAAATTGTCCTTGCTGCATTCATTGAAGTCACACCACTTCATATGTTTAGTTACCACCTCATCAATCTGTGTTATAAAGCATTACTTGCGTAAATCAGTTTTATTACAAGACTGAAGTTTCTGGTGATTGGAACTGAGCTGTAGTGTTTCCTCAAAACACTTAGAAGTTTCAATGATAACATGAGTATATTTGGCAGCAGTCTTGTTGACCAATCAGGCTTTGGGATTTTTTTTCAAAGAAGGAATTAAAGGAATACTCCAGAAACAAGATACACCCTATTACACCTACTGCAGGGACTAGTGCAAGACAAAGTGGTACACTACTTTTGAGGCTCCCCATTGTTTTATAATTAGTTTAGTATTCCATGACTTGTGTTACATAATTAGCATTAATAGAAATATAATCTATGATTAGGGGATGGGTATAGCCTGAAATCCAAAATGAGTACAAATTAATTAAGAGGTGAATGTCTAGTTTCTGATTTTCAGTAATAAATTACCGAGCTTACTTAAAGGGATTTTCGGTCTTACACACACACACACACGCTAATAATGCTAAATAACACCAGAAGTCAACCTTACTGTATGATATACATAAGGCTACTGTCACATTTGTGGTAACCTTTTCCAGCAGGCTGGGGGAACAGCCTGCCGGATCCATGCTGCTGCTAGTCCACCTTGCCGCCTCCATTATAGTGAATGGGGCTGGAGCGGACTTCCGATGGCACAGTGGACTAGCAGTAGCACGGATCCGGAAGGCTGTTCCCCCACTGGGACAACCTGCCGGAAAAGGCTACTGCAAGTGTCAAAGTAGCCTAAGTCAGATCATGAAGTTCTAAGTGCATTTTGACTTCTCCAGCATAAAGCCTCATTCAGGGCTTGTTCAAATCACCATCATGGATTCCGTTCTGGCTTTCCGTTATAACGGAAATTAACGGAATCCATGAGACAAAAATCAAAACGGAAGGCTTTAGAGGCATTCCGTTTTGATCAGTCATAATAGAAGTATATAGGCAAGCATAACGGATCCGTCTGGTTTCCGTTATGCTGGACGGAAAACAATGTTCTGTCGACAGTCAGTGTTCGGTCAACAATTTCCATCAGTGGTTGCGAGCCAAAACCAGGATTGGAGCCTCCACAGACATAAGGTATAAGGGAAAAATCTGCACCTTTTCTGTGTTTAGGGTCACACCTGGTTTTGGCTCAAAATCACTGATGGAAATCACTGACCAAAATACTGACGGCGTGAATGACACATAAACAACCCTGTATTTACATCCCAGAGCAAGACTCACTGGGAGTGTCTGCAGCATTAGGTCTCAGTCTCTCCTTCCTCTCCCTGCTGGAACATCACAGATCCAAGCAGGGCCTGCAGTCTGATTAGTAGAGATGAGCGGACCTTCAAAGATTTGCTTCAACAAATATTTGCAGAATTTTAAAAAGATTCACTTCAGATATGATTCGCTTCGGTCTAAGTTGCGTAAAAAAATATTTGTGTATTTTCACGAATACATACGCATTAACGTACAAAGTTTTAGTGTATTATTATCTAACGATTACATCATACCCACGCACGACACTAGGCCCACCCAAATAACGAACATACAGTAAAAGTACGCTACTTAACAGAATACGTACGCATTGGCGTACAAATTATCAGATGTGTACGTAGCGTTAGCATACAAAGATTTAAGAAGATTCATAAATAGGAAATAACGAAGATTCATAACAAATATACGAAGCAGTGAATAGATTTGCTTATCTCTACTGATTAGTTTTCAATTTAGTGCAGTGAATACTAATGAAGCTCTGTTGGATACAGGTTTGGGGGAGGAGCCCTCTTCTAGCACATAGACTTTTACTAAATAAATTATTTAACCGGTCTTCATAAGGATTTGATCCTCATACCTTTGGTATGGCAGGCAGAACAGTTACCATTACACTACAGACCTGTCCTGTTGGAAGGACTACATTTTCTGTGCTTAAAAGGCTAGTTTCTTCACAGGCATAACACTAAATAAATAGAATATTATTAAAATAAAGAGAAATAAATATGTGCCATTTTCCAGTCACCATAAATAATGTGTTCACTATACCAAATACAGTTTTGTGATATTATTTTATGGGTTTCAGTGAGATTTGAGCCCCAGACGTTCTGTACAGTAAACACCCACCTTACCCACTTTTGTATGCTTAATAGTATAATTGATATTTTATTAAATATCACAAAACAGTATTTGGTATCCCTGTACTCATGATAACCTGTGCAATATTGTTGACATATTAGAAATATATTATTTATGTTGATTGGTAAACAGCACAAAAAAGGGGGTTTCATAGTTTCTCTGTAGGGAGCCCTGAAAATTCTGATGGCAGCCCAGGATCAAAGCCTTGCTGGAATAACCCTACCCTAAGACACATCATTGCTGACATCACATCTATGGGGCAGGGTCCAGGAGAATGAGCAGAACACTGCCCTGAGAGGCAAGGTCACTGATGATGTGTCTACAGGGCAGAGCCTAAAGGCAGGTTAAGATGTGGCCAATGGAGCGGACGATTTTTGGGTAGAAAGCGTTGCTTCCTGCAGCCGGCTGCTTATCCAGTGAAGGAGACCACTGCATTTACATGCAACAATCTCCTTTACAGTAGGAGGGTAAGGGATCGCTATAATGATCCCTCGTTCCCATACCGAATTATTGTTTTTGGGGCAGCGGACCACTGTTTAGACGGCACAATCTGCTGCCCAGAAATAACTATTGGTAGTGCCTGCACGAAATACAGGATCATGAACGGGAGTTTTGCTTGTTTATGGGGTGATCAGCAGCACATTTAGACAAGTGTTCACAGGAACAGTTGTTTCTGATAATATGGACGATTATTGGTTCATCTAAATCCACCTTTATGCCTTACCACACCTCAGATGTAGACATGATATTATAAGGATAGGGAACCAACACAGCAGAAAATGTCACATGACCACAATAAACTGCAGGAAATGGGCAGTACAGATAAACAATCACAATTACTATAAGTGATAGAATGTTGTTTCCTATCAATTGATGTTGAAAATTGCAAAACTAGAATACACCTTTAACCAAACTCTATATAGAGAGAAGCTGGGAAACCACAGAAACCTTGCTATACATACTTGCTCTCTTGGGATAATATCTGCATAAAATGAGCTGCTGTTTGAGGTCTTTCCTCTCCCTGACCAGTGCAAGTTTCAATCTGGAAACACTGAGTATAATAATTATTACTGTTGATTGAGCACCATAGTGCTCGGGTGCTTGGGTAGAACACTAAGTGGTGCTCGAGTACTCTACCGAGCACCAAAGCACAATGGAAGTCAATGGGAGAACCAGAGCACTAAACCAGGCACCCCCTTCTCTGAAGAGGGGAGGGTGTCTGGTTTATAGGCAAAGGTGAGAAAATGATGGAAACACCACTGAAATGGTTTGGGAACAGCATGGGGAGGATGTCTGGATGCATCTTGGACTGCAAAGTCGCTGCTGGGAATGATGTTGTCCGAGTATTACGCCACTTTTACGGAATGACAAGAATATGCCCAAAACCGAAGATAAAATCGATTTTAGAGGAAAATGACAATGAATGTCACAGGTATTTAGGATGCGCAAATGTTATACAGCAGACGCAGCGCAGGTAATGTCGCCTTGATTAGCGGCAGAAAAAATGACACTGGATGTAAGGTATTTAGGATACAAAACCGTTATACTGCACATACAGTACAGGTAATGTCGCCTTGCTTAGCGGCAGAAAAAAATACACTGGATTTCAGGTATTTATGATACAAAAACGTTATACTGCACACGCAGCACAGGTAATGTCGCCTTGATTAGCGGCAAAAAATGACACTGGATATCAGGTATTTAGGATACATAAACGTTATACTGCACACGCAACACAGGTAATGTCGCCTTGATTAGCAGCAAAAAATGACACTGGATGTCAGGTATTTAGGATACATAAACGTTATACTGCACACGTAGCACAGGTAATGTCGCCTTGATTAGCGGCAGAAAAATTACACTGGATGTCAGGTATTTAGGATACAAAAACGTTATACTGCACACGCAGCACAGGTAATGTTGCCTTGATTAGAGTCAGAAAAAATGACACCGGATGTCAGGTATTTAGGATACAGAAATGTTATAATGCAAAGGCTGCGCAGGTGGTGTTAAGGTCAGGCAAACTTGCGCACTTTTTTCCCCAAAAGAAAAAATATATACTGCAGCCAGATATAACAATGGTCCTTAAAAAGGACCTTGGGGTCTTTTAAACAGAACAACTAGCCCTGCCTAGCCAAATCCTATCCCTACGCTATCTGTCCCTCCTTGCGCAAACGTTATACAGCAGATGCAGAAGGGGATGAACCAATATTTATATTGGCAAACGTGTTTAGTCCTTGCCCATTGTGACAATTTTTTGAGAAGGACATTTGTCTAAATTCTCGTGTATGCACGGGTCTTGGGCTATCAGAGAATTTCTATGTCCCTGCGCATGCGCTCCTTTGTCATTTTACTGGAGATTTCTAACAACACACTCATGCGCTGTGAGCCGGAATCGGCGATACAGGTATGGGCACAAAACACAGTTTCTATTTAGGGGTCTCGCGCTTCTTTGTAGTCTCGCGCATGCGCGAGAACTTGGAAACCAGACCTGGCGATACGAATTACAGTCGCTTCTCTGGACCAATGAAGATGGGAGGTGAGGTTACCTTATGATGGAGGGGGGGAGGCGATAGCCTATGCTCGGGTGATTCCATTCTCCGATTGGCCGCCTTGGATGCTGGGCGGTATGCCTACTTGCATAAAAGGCGGCGATCGGAAACACTCTGGTTGGTGACTCCATTATCCCTGAGGAAGCCACATGCTGTGGCGAAACATGTCGGGGGAGTCTATGAGTGTATTTTAATTAGCAGTAGCACCCAGTAGTGACTGGCGGGACGTTCTAGACGCCCCGGGATTCCGGCCCAGGCAGGACTTAAACCTACACATCCAACGCTCTCTCTGGGCATACACTAGATTGTTAAGGGCTGGCGGGAGGTCTTATACCTCTCGGAATTCCGGCCCAGACAGGGATCCATTATATTAGGTGTGGCATAGTTCCACTCCATTACCATTTGTCACATAGTCACTAAATCAGTGCACTGTATCACCTGCCTTTACAGTGTATGTGAGCAGTTGGCATAGGGTATTTTGGTTATGAAAATAAATAGCCATTACCCTGGAGGAAAATTCCAATTAAACAGTCAGTAGGTGCCGGTTCATACTAGTTACTTATCGAGACAGGTCATTTATACCTATTTCCTGGGTTAACGCCACATCTGGGTACTACATGTGGTTTTAAAAGTCTGTTTGTCATTGGGGGCACTATAAATAGGTTTTTTGGTCATCCGTATCTCACGGATTTTTAATTTCTAGGAATAAAGGTTATTTTTTACTTAAAATATTTAAGCCCAAAAAGGGATCATTATAGCTTAATGCTATTTGTGTATATATACAGCAGATGCAGCGCAGGTAATGCCGCCTTGATTAGCAGCAGAAAACAATACACCGGATATCAGGTATTTGGAATACACAAGCGTAATACAGCACACGCTGCGCAGGTGGTGTTTAGGTCAGGCAACGAACAACGAATACCATATTCGGCCGAGCATGCTCTCTCATCACTAATAATTATCTATTTTAGGATATGAAATGGGACATACTAAAACAGAAGCCTGAAAGCAGATAAAAGTACAGTGGATCACAGAAGTTATATTTATGTAGAAGCACAGTAAAGAGCTACATGTCTATTTCTAGAGATTTGTGCTGTCAGGTTTACTGGAATGTTTCATTCCTTTCTTTTTCATCCATCCATCTATGATATGTATCCACCCAAAACAACATATTCCTGGTTTACAAATGGAAATGGATCTTATGTGGCAAGCAAATCATTTTAGAAGTCTGTTCTCCACTATCCAGCTTCAGTTTGAGGGTTTGCTGCTAGAATAAAATCCTTGCCTGTTTTCCCATTAGTGCATATGGTATCATTGAGGGAGCTGACATGCATGAGACACCACTATTAACCAGACAGTCTCTGGGAGAGTGTCTTGGCCATTTAGTACATGGTTAAACTTTCTAATGAAATACATTTTGCACTGACTGTAACTCAGGAGCTGAATTTGAATTGATCAGCTGTTTACCAGAGTAACTTAGTTTTTAAAAGGGTTTTCAGGTAGGGAAAATTCTTGCAGTTTGGAGTTTAGAATAATTATATTGGCTTTGATTCTCTGAATGACAATCTATATTTGATACATAATTGTATGTGGAAATTGCCTTTTATATGGATAGTATGATCAGAAAATGACCTATTGTTTAAATTAAGGTGAGCATTTATTAGGACCACCGTTTTAGAGCCTGGTCTTATTAAACCCCTGCACTGGCCGGCCTCTTCATAACTTTGATAGATCTTCTGTCAGTTCTAAATGTAAGACACCTTCTGGGCTTTCTTACATTTAGACCCTTTTCTGCGCCTGAAACAGGTATAGAAAATGGCAAATGAGATGGGCCTCTTGGGCCTGTACCCTTCCTTACCCATGTCACGCCCATTGTTTTTTTAGACCTGGCGTGAGCGGGGAGAAGTTACAATCTGGGCCTGAAATACACCTAATATAAGTGGATTTCAGCATCATATGACCCTCTAAGTTTCTATGTTATGTATTTGTAAGAAACTTTCATGACATTCTCTTTAGTTTTCCATGTTTAGATATATCTATCTATATATATACACTACCGTTCAAAAGTTTAGGGTCACTTAGAAATGTCCTTAAAAGCACTGTTTTTTTCAATGAAGATAACATTAAATTAATCAGAAATACACTCTATATATTGTTAATGTGGTAAATGACTATTCTAGCTGCTAAGCTAGTTGAGAATCTGGAGCATTACATTTGTGGGTTCGATTAAACTCTCAAAATGGCCAGAAAAAGAGAACTTTCATGTGAAACTCGACAGTCTATTCTTGTTCTTAGAAATGAAGGCTATTCCATGCGAGAAATTGCCAAGAAACTGAAGATTTCCTACAACGGCGTGTACTACTCCCTTCAAAGGACAGCACAAACAGGCTATAACCAGAGTAGAAAGAGAAGTGGGAGGCCCCGCTGCACAACTGAGCAACAAGACAAGTACATTAGAGTCTCTAGCTTGAGAAATACACACCTCACATGTTCTCAACTGGCACCTTCATTAAATAGTACCCTCAAAACGCCAGTGTCAACGTCTACAGTGAAGAGGCGACTCCGGGATGCTGGCCTTCAGGGCCGAGTGGCAAAGAAAAGGCCACATCTGAGACTGGCTAATAAAATAAAAGATTAATATGGGCAAAAGAACGCAGACATTGGACAGAGGAAGATTGTAAAAAAGTGTTATCGACAGACAGATCTAAGTTTGAGGTGTTTGGATCACACAGAAAAACATTTGTGAGACTCAGAACAACTGAAAAGATGCTGTAAGAGTGCCTGACCCCATCTGTCAAGCATGGTGGTTGTAATGTGATGGTCTGAAGTTGCTTTGATGCTGGTAAAGTGGGAGATTTGTACAAGGTAAAAGGGATTTTGCATAAGGACGGCTATCACTCCATTTTGCAACGCCATGCCATACCCTGTGGACAGCGCTTGATTGGAACCAATTTCCTCCCACAGCAGGACAATGATCCAAAGCACACATCCAAATGATGCAAGAACTATTTAGGGAAGAAGCAGGCAGATGGTATTCTATCTGTAATGGAGTGGCCAGCGCAGTCACCAGATCTCCCCATTGAGCTGTTGTGGGAGCAGCTTGACCGTATGGTACCCAAAAAGTGTCCATCAAGCCAATCCAACTTGTGGGAAGGGCTTCTGGAAGCATGGGGTGAAATTTCTCCAGATTACTCCGCAAATAAACAGCTAGAATGCCAAAGTCTGCATTGCTGTAATTGCTGCAAATGGAGCATTCTTTGACGAAAGCAAAGTTTGAAGGAGAAAATTATTATTTCAAATAAAAATCATTATTTCTAACCTTGTCAATGTCTTGACTATATGTTCTATTCATTTTGTAACTCATTTGATAAATAAAAGTGTGAGTTTTCATAGAAAACACAAAATTGTCTGGGTGACCCCAAACTTTTGAACAAAGTGTATATAAAAAAAAAAAAAGTAAAAAAAGTAATTCCACAGCACCACCAAAAAATGTGCTTAAAAGTGGATGTTCTTTATTTCACCAGAGCGACGTTTCAGTCCTCTTACTGGGAATTTTCTCAAGCAGTCATGTGAATAACAACAGATTATCGAACAACCATCAGATATTGTCATATAAAAGTGATTAAGGCATAGGGCAGTGAAAAAAACTTATATCAAAATAGAAAATATCAAAAATACATAATTGTGCCATAATTGGCACATTAATTATATATATTATATAATATATTATATATAGTCATTATACACCTTTCTATTTCATCTGTGTGAACCATGTGTAAATAATAAAACATCAATAATTACAAAAGAATTAACTAACCAGCATGGACCCCCAGTAGTTGTTAGTTGGCGTTGTAAAGAACAGAATGCAGCTGTGCCGAGTTCAAACAGGAAAAAGGAAGTGTATCCACTGTGGAATGCACATGTGATCACCCAACTACGATCATGTGACCAGAGTCCGGCGCTCTGTCAATGAAGTCAACATGTGCAGAATTGAGCGACTGCGATCCAGGGCTGTGTAACAAGTACATTGATATGTGGGCCACTCATAACTCCTTATGCTAATATGAAATTCAGAGTCTATGGGCAATAATGGGGGATATATAAATATGCAGTCAAGTATAAAGGGTATACTGTAAATTATGTAAAAAGGGGGGTGATTCTATACCTTGGGCATTGAACAATGCCCCCAGGATATAGTGGCCAGACGTAACAGCCGCTCCATATCTGGTTACAGACATGGAATGCCGCTGTTATACGTCACTACCCCTAATAAGTACTTGTACTCTGACATTAATCTCGGCAGCTTGTGTAATGGGTGCCAAAATGACATCCAATCTCACAAACCATCCCAAGACCATCCAAAGCACCCAAGTAAGAAAAGGACAATTGGCTGCACATATACTAAACCCCTATAAGAGAAATAACGCATATCAGAATGGATAATTAAGGAGGACAGAGATGCCCACATATCTGTTTATTAGAAATAACGAATAGATAAAAACATAAAAAATGATGATTCATTACAATCACCAAGATAATGGGGGGGGGGGACGATGCTAGTTTTCACAATCAACATGTTGCTGTAAATATAATTCTGCAAGAGACGGAAAAGAAGAAAATATTACTATAATTATTAGAACACTGATATAATAATATACACATGATGCAGCAACAAAATCTCAGAATCTAATGTGTGGATCCAAGGTTTAAAGTCAACATTAAGTCCATTAGGTTTAAGGGAATGTAACTTCGCAATCCACTGAATTTCTGTCTTTTTTAGCACCAATACTCGATTGCCGCCTTTTCTAGGGACCGGAATATGATCAATAATCATACATCTCAAATCACTTTTGGGCCATGATCGGTAAAATGTTTAGACACAGGTAAGTCCATCCGTTTTTTGCGTATGGCGTATCTGTGCTGATTAACACGGGTTTTAAAGTCTAGTGTTGTCTCTCCCACATATAACAGTGGGCAGGGAAACCACAAGACATACACAATAAAGGTAGAATCACATGTGAGAAAATAATTAATCCTAAATTTGGATTTTGAAATAGATTGTTCAAAAAACCACCCTTTTGTATATAACGACAGTTGATACAATTAAGGCAAGGGAAACACCCCGTCCACTGTACAGATAAATATGTTTGACCAGTTTTTTTCTGTGGACCCACATCAGTATGGACTAATTTATCCCGAAAATTCAGCGGTCTTTGGTAAGGCATCATAGGTAAGTTTTTTAGTTCTTCTATGGTTGGAAAATTATTTTTAACAACCGACCAATGCTTGTTGACAGTATTTTTTTTGATCACCAAAGGAATTCTATTGGATGTATTCTTTGTCTTGTCTCGCTGACCTGGGTTAATCAATTTAAATCTGTCTGTCTTACTCACTGTCTTTAGATGTTTCTTTAAAACCATGTCAGGAAAAACCCTTTGCTTAAATGATTGCGTCATCCTATCCAGAGTATTATCCAATTGTACAGAGTCACTAACGATCGTTTTTGATCGTATGAACTGACTCAAGGGTAATGACTTCACCATCAACTTGGGTGCGCACTTGGGTAGCATATTTTTATCCTTTGGTTTCACATAAACATCAGTGTGAATTTTTTTAGACTGTATCTCTATGGCTATATCTAAGAAGTGAATCTCACTCCTAGAATATTCCATAGTGAATTTAATGTCAGTATCAATGGTGTTAAGAAAAGTGAAAAAAGATAACAAATCTGTCTCTGATCCTGTCCAAATGAGGAAGACGTTGTCAATGTATCGCCATCCCCCTAATTTGCATGTAAAAGTAATCACCAAATAAAAAATAATTGCAGGTCAACACTATGAGCAGTAATTCCAAGATAAATCCTTGACAGTCCAATGAATACTGTGAGTCAAGTAATGCCTTTTTAACTACCTCCATACCAAAGGCATGGCAAATAGAGGTATACAAGCTGGCGATGTCAAAGGAGACAAAAATGGCTCCTGTAGGGATCATTACTAAATTGAGGTGGTTAAGAAAATCAGTTGAGTCCTGAATATACGATCTGGATCCTGTCGCATAATGTCACAGTATTTTATCCAAAAGGATAGAGATATTACTCAATATTGAATCCCTCCCAGAGACAATAGGTCTCCCAGGAGGGTTCGACAAATCCTTGTGGATTTTAGGTAAGGGGTTGTTCACATATGAGTTATTTGATCAGTTATATCCATCAGTTATTGTGAGCCAAAACCAGGTGTGGGTCAAAAACACTGAACAGGTGCAGTTCTTTTCATTATACCTGATCTCTGTGTAGTGTCCACTCCTGGTTTTGGCTCACAATAACTGATGGAAATAACTGATCAAATAACTGATATGTGAACAACCCCTTACAGGTATAACATGGGTATAGATGGGTGAAAAACTGTCAAAAAATCTTTCATTTTAATATCAATAAAACCTGCTTCTACGCCAATTGTCAACAGGTCCTGTATCTTCCTATCAATATCCCATCTGGGATCATAATTTAAACGTTTGTATACTGTAGTATCATTTAATTGTTTATGCGCCTCAATGAGATATTTTTCAGTGTCCATGACCACAACCGCACCACCCTTATCAGCAGGTTTGATGGTGAGGCTGTGGTCATGGACTAATTCATTTTGTGACATATTTGGATGATTGAATATATGTTTATTTTGTAATTTTAGTGAGTTCACCTCCTTTAGCACCATCTCAGCAAATAAATCAATTGCCAGGAAGGATGTAGGGGATGGGGGTGAAGTCACGTTTTGTAAACAAATCAAAATCCCTCAATTGCAATTCAGTGTGTCTAACACAATCCCACTGTTTCGGATGAGTGGAAAACCATGCTTTTAATTTTAGTCGTCTAAAAAATTAATGGAGATCAATTTCTAACTGTATAAATATATATATTTATATTTCTAAAATCCTGTGGTTAATATTCAGGCCACTAAGCCTTTTAACTTGCTGACACTTTCTGTTCAGATCAGGTTTCAGTAGTCATCTGATTATCATCACAGGTAGAATTACAATGAAAGTTAACACCTTTGTATAGATATATACTTCCCTCCCTGCATAATGACCTCAGCCTAGAGCATTCCTAGAAGCTTCCCATAGAAGTCAATGAACATTGTCTGTTCTGTGATCAATGTTACTGCTGTTAACAGCAGCTTAGGCAAGATGGAAAGGTGTACAGAAAATAGTATAAAAAAATCTACAAAAAAAATAAAAACAGATCATAACAGAATATGTACATATGTATGTATTTATATACATATGGGTAAACCAGAGCAGCAGTTTTGAGTAAGCCCTATTTTGAGACTCGGTTTCCATTGATATAAAAAGCCATGTTTCCATGAAGTACAATATATATTTGTATGTTTAGACAAAACTAATTATAGATAAAATGTTACCTCTGCCAACACTAACTGCAGAGGAAGTACCTTGGTAGAAAACATATAGCCGTTCTAATGAGAATTTACTGTGCATCTTATTGTCTCAAAAACATGTTGTGCTGAACAGTGATGTCAAAAGATATCGACTGGGCAGAAGGTTGGAACATGAAGCAAGCTGATAGAGCGGTACACAGCCAGCACAGAGATAATTGGTTTCTAATTTTGTCATGGACAAAATGTTCATTACAATCAAAGAGTTTCAGTCCTTGAGAAATAGTGGAAATTAGTACATTAATGTCCCTTTACTAAGTGTCAGAATTTGTGTTCTCTAGTGCTGAAACTAAGTAACAATTAGATTTCCATGTTTATTTTAGATTTTTTTTTTAGAAATTTTACTTGTTTTAATGTAAGTGGTAATTGTGTTGTGAACTTTTATTTAATAAATATTAATTTCTGTGTGTACAAACAATGGTAAGAGAAGATACGGTCTCATTTTTGCACTGTCTTTAAACAGTGGGGTTTAACTAATATATAGTAATCATTTTATGTCAACTACATTAATCACTGTGGATTCTCTGGATTCTCTGCACTGTGTATTAGCAGAAGGTGGCTTTGGCTCTGCATTCTTCCATACACTCACCCAGCTCCTTCTATTTATGACCCCATCTACAATTCAACCTCATGGCATCTGTGCTTTCAAACTCTAACCTTAGTCAAGCCAGCTGCCTTCTGCTACAGTCTTCAAGGTACAGTACACCTCAAATACAGTGCCTACAAATATTTGTTTGTTTGGCATCACATACAGTCCCCTGTTCAGCACAACTTGTGTAACATAGCATATAACATTGCCAGGGGGGACTAGGAAAGTAAAGTGGACCTGGAAAAAAACTAAAAGTGGCCCCCATGTTGTAGGTGGTTCCACATTGATAGAAGGTGGGGCAACACAAGTAGGCAGTGCCAACACAAGTAGATGGGGTTGACACAGGCAGGGTCAACAATACCATAGTGCAGCACAAATTACCGACCCAGAAGCTATGACTATGTGGTAGCTTTCAATAGCTGCACATTCTGTCCTCCTCGGGATGTCTCTAATTAAGATATGCAGCCATACAATTGAATTCAGGAGAGCATCTGAAGCAGGTAGCCAGGTACACGAGTACCTGATGATCCCAGAATTAATTACTGTACTTGACCAGAGGCAGTAAGGAGGGCTTGGGCAGTCCCCTGGGCATCAGCCCACAGGGAGATTTCCCTGTATGGTCTATACCGGTCCGCCCCTGAACATTGCACATAGTATAACATGTCAAAACATAAGATGTTAGTCACTAGTATACACTGTAGGTGCATACCCCTATAAGGTTTCGGAGCACTTTCTACAGTTATGCTTTATTCTTAGTGACTACTGGTCTTTGTATTATGAAGTAGTGTCCTGAAGATTAAACTGACATGGTCTACTCATGCTTCTGTTTTTATGTATTGTATACATAATATAATGCTTGATATACTCACCATTGTAGTCTAACACCCCAGGACTGGATGCACACCTAACAGAGTTTGTTGCATGGTCCTCCATCAGTGGTGAATTCACTCCTTTTGACCAAAGTTTGCCTTCCGCATACCAGCCCTTCCGGATCTTTGGGGTCCACTTGTTTCAGACTGAGTTTGGGTCTCAGGGTGACTCGCTCAACCTTTACCACTGCTTGGCTGGCTACAGATTGATATTCTCAATCATCTCTCCCTTTGGTAGATATGCCAGTGCCCCCTTTTGTCTGTCCTTTCCAGTAGTCTCCCTAATTAATTGCATTACTCTTCTTGACAGAAAAAGAAATCTCCCTGCCACTCATAGGTAAATGCCCAATGGTAATTGCCACAAAATACAGTTACTCTTTTCACCTGACTCTGCACACTAGAACCTCAGAACATGATATCCTTATGCCTCTGCTTTGCCTAGCATCATCATAGGACTCTGTAAGTAACCTGCTTAATGCAATATAGAATCCAAGGGATGAACCTCCCTGTTGCCTGCTGCCCATACCTGAACACCAGAGGACAAAAAATATCAAACCATCTGCCCAGTAGTTACAAAGTATAGAACCTAACTTTACAACTGCATATACAATGTAGGTATATGTATAACATAGAATTAAAGGTACAGGCACATCAGCTGACACAGCACAGAAACCACTTCACATCAACATGACCCAGTAACAAGAACACCGGCCATCTTAAATACTGGTCCGTTATAGGGTTAATAAACTATTTTCTCCATATAAGCGCTTGAACATATTTACAGAAAAATAAACCTTTTTGAGTTATCAGTGTTAGAGAATAGTATAACGAAACAGTAATTTCACAGCCATAGGACAATGCAATCATTTGCATGCTGTATCTTTGTAAGTTAAACAATCTCTTTACCCTGCTAGAGGATATTTACTGTCATGGCACTTGTGTGGTTGTTTTTTTTTTCCTTATGCTTATTCAGGCTCCAACTACCTAAGGAAGATAGCCTACAGTGAATCTGAAATGGATTTGCCATGGCCCATTAACTTATTCAGCGAAGTTAATGTGCTTTTTTTTTCTTGCAAGCTTCAAGCTATTATTAGGGGGACAGAGATTTATAAAAGCTGTGCAATTCGTGAGTTTTAGTCAATCTTAATAAAACATTGTACAGAACTTATATGATGCTTTGGTTGCAGGCAATTTGTACAATGATTGGTAATTTTAATTCACGGCTTGTGAACTGTTTTCACCAATATATCACTAGACTGTTCCATCATGCCTCAGGCTCCCTAAATGCTGCAGTAATAGAAACGTTATTTTACACGCTAGACTCTCCAAACATCATTACTAATATTTATTACCACTGATAGGTTTCTAGATTTTACATTACATTATATACTAATATTCCAGTTTTGGCATTGGCACTGAAGAAAAATATCCAGCATAAAAACAATGGGGTAGATTTATTGATAGAGTTTAATTTTGAGGCTGAATATTTATCCACCGCCATTTTTATTTTGCGCTTTATATAAAAATAGTGTGTTTGTTTATTCTGGTTATGTTCTTCAATGCACCCGAGATTGTGAAGCGTTTGTATGAACTCTCCATAGCAATGATATGCAGGTGAAACATTGATTCATTGAATAATAATTAGTGCGGACACCTAAATCAGCTTTTGCCAGCAGTAGATATTAACTTCTAAATAGTACTCTGGTCTGGCAAACAATTATTCCATATGGAGACGAGTGATGCCATTAGAGATTGCTCTGTCTCATTTTGTGGAGGAGATTGCTGCATGTCTCCTTCTCTGACAAGCAGACGATTTGGTGGGAAGGAATACTTCTTACCTGACAATCGTCTACTCAATACACGTACAGGGGCCTTAAAGAGGACCTTTCATGTGAAACCTTCTCCCTGACTGTGACGCTCTCCACTGTGATTGGACAGCGCTACAGCCAGGGAGAAGGAGACGCCCATTGAGAATCCCTGGCGTCTCCTCCTCCCTGTACCGATGCTATGCAATTTGCATAGCGCGCGCCGGATCTTCACAGGGGCGCAGCGGGCCAACGGAGCTGAGCCCCGAAAAAATTGTAAGTGCCCCCAACTCCCTGGCCCATGCCCTGTAAAAACTGCTAGTTAGTTAGCAGTGTGAGGACGCATGAAAGGTCCTCTTTAAGGCAGTCTGTAGGGAGGATGCGCACAATGCACCACAGAATACCTATCTGTGACACAATAGCCCAGATTTACTAATCTATACAAGGAATAATTTTTCCTATACTTGCACTAGATTTATCACAGGGACTCAGGATTTATGATAGATATGGTGTGGGGATAGACAATTTTGTCTACCTCTATAACAATTATTGGTTGGTCTACTTTGATACAGAATTTTACACCAGGACAATAGAAATCTCAGGGTAAGCATCATATTCTGAAGTTTTCAAATAAGGAAGACATATATTACAAAGTGATGTGAATTCCAATAGAACATCTGTTGGCCTACATTGAGTACAGAACCCTTTAACAATGAACCATTGTATCCCTACTAAAACCTTTTTTGAGTTTTCTGAATTGAAGGAGAAGAATCTGGAATTATTTTGAATGACATAATAATGTCAAATTATTCCATTGTTATTCCATGTTTAGATCAACCATCTAACAACCTCCTGGTCACAATTTACTAAGGTCAGTGCACCTAGATTCTGTAGTAAATTTCAGCAAAATATGGCCTAGCCCAACAAAGTTGGCTTAAATGGAAAGGGGTGTGATTGTGAAGGTAAGAGGGCATGGCATGATACCCAACATTTAGTTCTAAAATAGAACCACAATTCTGGCTTAAAATTATGTCATAAACTATGTCAACCAATAGTTGGTACAGAAATGGAGAAGTGTTTAGCCATGCACCATCTGGCCTGAGCCACTTTGATAAATCTGGTGTATGTCTAGATAGTCTTGGTATTGTTGATGCTTGATACATCTGTACGTCAATGGGTTAACTTGATACCAACTCTAAGCTTTAGAAGCTTTGCACATTGTTAAAAAAGCCAGCATGATGAGCTTGTGCGTTAATGTCCCAAGAATTACTTTAACACCTGCTAGATCTGTATTCTAAAGGGCCCTTTACATGGGCCGAGAATCGCAGAGATCATCACAAGCTTTCATAGTAACACTCATTAGCTATGATCTGGTGGTGTAAATGTACTGCTGAATACCTGATGAACGAGCTCTGCTGCTGGGAAACAACGAGTCGTTATGTGGAAGAGCAATGGCGTTAACGATCACTCCTCCCCATACTGAAGAAGAGATCCCTGCATGTAACTGCAGCTGTCTCCTCTATCAGCAATCAGCAGATTGTCTGGAAGGAACGCTTCCTTCTTGACTATCTGCTGTAATATTGTCCCATGTAAAGGGACCTTTAGGGTAATATTTAGGAGTCTGCTGTTTTTAAGCAACTTTTTTTCAAAAAAGTTTATTAAATGTTGAAGGTCATTTGTTAAATGTGTCACACAAATGACCTACTGATTTTTTTGGTCTAAAGTGCAATGTTATTTATGATAGTGATGCCATCAGTTTTCACTCCAGGGCAAGGTTACTTGCAACTTTTTAATTTTTTTTTATTTTTTAAGTTGCAAGGGATTAACCTTGCTCAAAATGTAACTCTGTCCCCAAAACATTTGTTACATCAAATGTGTATGTCTTTCCAATGGGGAGAGGAAAGAAAGCCATTACCAGATACTTCTGGTGTCGTATCTTAAGGGAGAACAAAAAGATCAGGAGGAAAACGTTCATTTCTCCTGATCCTTTTCTCCCCTGATATCATCTGTCAGTGGAGAGTCAGGGGTTCCCATATACATCAGACTGTTGGCTGAATTTGCTATTCTCGACTGGTTTAGCCAACAGTACACTAATCTTTTCCTAATTTGTTAACCCCTGTGATACCATAATTGTTCCTGCTCATAATAGGAACAATGCATAGAAATGTATCAGATAATTGGTAATAATGCAGTTTCCCAATATGCAAAGGTCTCATGAAAGTAAGAAATTGTTTTAATGTGATAGTTTTGTAAAGTTAAATTGAATATTGCAATGTTATCTATAACACTTCCATTATCTGGATATATTATAATAAGGGCTTTGTAATGCAATGTCTTTGCAAGGAGCAAAGACATAATATAGGCTTATGTGCCTTCAGAGTCAGCCGTTTCTTGCTGGGAGATGAATGTCGGTGGATAAATCTACAAGTTGATTGTGTTGTTGTTGCTGTAAATGTACACCAGCTGGAAGGGTTCATTAACAGAGGCCTGTACTAGAGATAGACCCTTGGATTTATCTCCTTATAAAATGAGCTTTAATGCACATACCAAGTCAGCAAATTTGAACAGAAACACAGATGTACAATTCATATACATAGCATTTTCTGTAGCACATTGCAAGCTATAGGCAGTTAGTGCATATTAATAGAGCTTTCTGCATTGCATGTATTTCAGTATTACATATTTCTGATTGAACCCTATCATCCATTATTTTTCTATAAATCCCACACTATCCTTTGAATCCTCTTTTATTTAATTTAACCACTGTCTGAATTCTCGTGATTGAGATTGCTTTATTCTAAAAATCTCCTTTTTACTATTCTAGACTTCCTTTCCATTGTCTGAATGGATTTTGTCTGATAGATGTTATTATCAAGCTCTCAAGTTCCTTTCTTAATACTCTAGGGGTCTATCACTTGATTTATATACATAGTAGGGCTGGTAATTCTGAAAATAAGAAAACCTTTCATTATTTCTTACACCTTTAACCTATTTTATATTCTGCATTAAAATGGGGACATTCAAGTTGAATGTGTGATAGATAGAAGTGGCCATAGGTTGAGTCTTTATTAAGCCTACATTCATATCTGAATCAAAGGTAAGGGGTAAAGGGGCCTCCCAGATTCAATAAAAAATACTGAACTGAAGCCCGTTTCACTATTTTTTCCAGTGGACAAAATGTGCCATGCTGCATAACAAAAACCAAACAATCCCATTATTGTCGGTGGGGTCTACCTGGCACCTTTGACATGACAGGTCCAACACTGCTCTTTTAACAGAGAAGGACAATAGAAAAACAAGTGCTGATATGAATTCAGCCTTACACATACAAGTTTGCAAGTCAAGACGAAAAAATAAAGAAATAAATATGCAGCTCTGTGTGAGTTGATGGGTGCAAACCATGTGTTCACCTAGTAAAAAGTCTCATGGAGCAAAGTTGAAACATTGCATGCATGTTGTTATCTGATTTTCCTGCTGCTGCTGATTTTATTTATTTACCTTTTTGCCTATTTTATCTTTGTTTAGATAATCTTTTGTGTTTTCATGATCTATGGTAGTGGTTTAATTCTCACAAATATCATTTACACAATGAACAAGTCAACCTAGTGGGTTCTTTTAGCAGAACCTTCAATCCCATAATTCAAAATCTATGTCCAGCCTACTTATTGGAAGTCATTAAGTCACTGAAGGATGAATCACATGTTGAACTATCATCTTGAGCTTCTTCCTTCATTAACTATATCAGAAGTTTATTTTCTAACATCTAGTTTGCATATAAAAGTAATAAATGTATCTGCAATCTCCCCAAAGAAGGAATCATATTGTGAGGTATGGCCTAATCATTATCCTTATTTTCTTCTTCTTTTTCGCCTTCTTCGTCTTCTTCTTTCTCCTTTTATATTTCTCTCAACAATACAGTAATTGGCATCACAGAGGGATGTTAAATGGACATTAATGTCAGGTAGAGTTGTATGTATTATAAGAATATAGAAGAAATTAGGGGCAGTGGGAGAATGAGGCTTCGAAAGTTCAGCTTAAAATAGGACAGCATGTGGAATGATAATGTGGCATTGTATTAGTAGTTTATAGAAGTCAATCCTTTACATTTGAATATCATTGAGTATATCTCAAAGGGGTGTAAATTAAGAAACAGGGGGGTCCCATGGAACAGGCTACTGAAGTTACCATATCTGGAGTAACTATACAACATCCTGCACCACCAGATCCCAATTCACTATTATTGTATCAACCTACAAATACCGGCCTTCTGACAGAAAATTACTACTGCATATAGTGATATTTTTACAGCAGAAAAACAATATTTACACAACAATCCTGATGGAAACTATATGGATCACCTTATAATGAATGGGGATCTGGTGATGGCCAGCTATTTTGGATACAGTAACTCTGGTTCTGCTTCTCTGTCAGAATAGACTATTGATACCTAGCTCCTTATACTTTATCAAAGAGTGGGAGAGAGACCTAGGAAGGACTTTCACAAGAGAAGAAGTTAAAAGTATTCTTAAAACCCCAAAAATGACATCAAGATGTGTTAATATGCAGGAGAATGCATACAAAATAATGGCTAGGTGGTACCTTACCCCCTCACGTCTAAAAAGAATGTACCCAACAACATCTGATAGGTGTTGGAGATGTCAGAGAGGCAACTGGGGACTTCCTTCATATCTGGTGGGTGTGCCCTAAACTAGAAGACTTCTGGAGGGAGGTGTTGGATAATATTTCTGATTTGTGCACACATATGAAATTGCAAATACCACGAACTCCAGCTTTTGCCTTGCTCTCACTGATGCCAGCTAGTTTCCCTAAGATAACGGGGCAGCTGCTTAGATCATTGTTGGCAAGTGCGAGACTGTTAATTGCCCTGCACTGGAAACAGGAGTCCCCCCCAGCGATCTCTCAATGGATACAGAAGGTCAATGATATAGCTCGCCTAGAGGAATTGTCCTTTTGGGAGTTAAGAAACAGACCCAAATTTGAGGCCATCTGGTCACCCTGGTTAAGAAGAAAACAAAAAAAACACAGCCTTGAAATAGGTACCCCCTTAATAGTTTTACCCATACCAATCACTAACGGACTGCTCTAGAGCAATAGACTGGTGAAAGGACGAGATCATATGGGACGGTTTTTGACATTCATGTATTGACAAATGACCAAGGAACTTTGAGTTTCAGTCTCACCCGAACACCTCTCCTCTTCACCTCCTCAACCTACCCCCTCCTCCCTTTTCTTCCTCTCCCTCCCCCCCCCCTGTTTATACTGTTTTGTTACATACAGACATGTGAATCTATATGCCTAGGTATGTGTCCTTCCAGTTATCTTACAAGGTTAAATGGACACCAGTTAGTCTGGAGAGGAGGAATCTATAGATATATTGGATGGTCCTGTTAAAGATTAGCTGCTTGAAGAGGGAACTATTTCCCAAATGACCTCTCTTAGTAATTTTCGATTACAATTTTGCATGCTTTAAAGATTATATGTGAACTGTCAGGGACAATATCTACTGTAATGATATGTATGACACATTGAGGCCTAGTTGAAGGCCTGGTTGTTGTAAAGTTTTTTCTTTGTAAAAACCAATAAAAAGAATTAAAAAGGAGAATAGACTATTGAATTCACCAGAGATTTGAACCTAGCTTTACCCATAAACTTGTTTGCTAACATAGTAGGATTAAGGGGAGGGAATTCTGTCATGGTTTCATACCAAGAATTAAATTAAGAGATAACACCATGGGTAGAGCCCCCTTTCCCCTGGAACACCATTGCAGCCACATGGGCTGCCTCTTTAGAAAGTTTGCTAAAGGAAAGCAGATTGTATATAATTCAGGAAAATACATATCACAAGTCAAAATAAAAACAAGTCATAATGATATATCTTCTTAGCCTATTGATAGTTTACATTGGAAACAATATAGTCATGCGACACAAGTACATAGCTTGTAACAATGGAAATGAAAGCTGCACTTGTATGGGGTATGTGTTATAGGGTGATCAGATGTCCAAAGGCTTCAAATTTGGGAATCTACTTCAATGTATTTTCATTGATAGATATTATTATCTGAGATATTAGCATAGCATATATTGCATTATATAAGCCTAATCAATTACTACACTCAAACCTACCACCCACAGAAGAGAGGTGAGAAAAATATATATAGTATAATATTGGCCACACTATTTTCATAGTTTACTTTGCTCTAGAGTCTGTTTAGTACATAGAAAGCATTTGTAATTGAGATATATAAAATTTCAAAATACCTTTTAAGTAGCAAAGAAAGTATAATTTGTGAGTGGTCAGATCTCCTTGACATGACCATGTGAATCTCAGCATTTCAAGACTTTAAGCTTAACATCTCCAGTAAAGATAATTCTGCTCCACAGGATCCAGTTCATCTGTAGGATCGGGTTTGCACTGAATACAAAGTTGAAATATAAAAATGCACAGCAGACAGACTAATGCAATGCAAGCAGATGATCCAGTAAAATAAACAGCTTGGGAAGCATATACTGTACTTTTGGCGGTTTTGCTATACTTTTCTCTCCCTTCATGAAGAGTCTTCTAACAGTAAGAGGTGGAATGGACCAGAGATCTGATGAGAACACGTATGTTCAAACCACCTGGGCCTTGTTCTCACTAAAGAAAAAGAAAAAACTGAGCATGAAATGGCTATATGTAAGAATAATGTTAACTTGGAAAAAAAATCTTTGAAAACAGCATATTACTATTTCAGCTGTTCAGAAGGTCACCATTTATTACAAGTGGATGTATTTGGTAATAAAAATAGGTATTCATGAAAAATTATTATTTTTAAACACATTTTTGAATGAGTGAAAATTAATTCATGTATTGCTGATCTAGATGTAAACAAGTAGTCAAAATAGTATGTACTCTCAGTTAAAGATCAGTGAACAATAGGAAAGAAATTTATTGACAGTATAAAATGAATGAACCTAGAGATGAGCGAACCTTTAAAGATTTGGTTCATTTCAGGTTCGTCAAAATTTTTTAATCTCTCTCTAATTTTTTAGGAAATTCGGGACAAAGTCCAAACTGGTAGAATTGATTTGCTCATGCTTAAATGAACCTTATTAGTTATAAATAGTTTGAAAATGAATTTTACTACTTAGTCTCTCATTTGTGTCGCACTTGAGAGTCGAGAGACAAAAACTGAGATGGTGGACTTGGCCAGGAGTACTGGGTAAATTTATGAAAAGACAGAATCACTGAAAGTAATTTTACATAGAAATGTATTTTCAGGAAGTTTCATCTGACAGAAAAAAAATAGATAGATAGATAGATAGATAGATAGATAGATAGATAGATAGATAGATAGAATATATTAGCTAAAATGGACATTCCAGGCAAAGCTTATACATTGAGTAATGTCAAGTCCAGGCTCCAAGGGGACAGTACCTGACATAGGGCTTCAAAGAAAACCACTAAGAATCATTATTTCTTATAATTTAAAAGACATGGCAATCGAGCATTTATCTGCTTAGATCAAAGTTGAAGATTAAAATAACACTTTTGCATGAATATTTTGGGTTGTTAGATACACATAAAACAAACATATGCCATATATTATTTTTTTTTAAGCGCACCAAATTTTTATGCTATAAAGTACTTAATATTATTAGACACAGAGATGTTATGTTGTATTATGTTGTATTATTATTACATTTCCTGTGCACTGTAGGAAGTCTCTGTCCAGTAAACTTTGGACTACCTGAACTTCTTTTTATTGTTCCAGTTAAAAACTTCAGAAGAGAAGTATTTGGGGGTAGTCATCTCTGACAGCCTCAAAATGAGTAACCAATGCAACCAGGTGGTAGGGAAAGCAAATCGTATACTTGGTTGCATAGCTAGAGGTATAACAAGCAGAAAGAGGGAGATTGTGATCCCTCTGTATAGAGCTCTAGTGAGATCACATCTGGAATACTGGGTTCAATTCTGCACCTGCAAAAGGATATTGCTAAAATAGAACGGATCCAAAGAAGAGCTACACAAATGGTGAAAGGTCTAAAGCATAGAACTTATCAAGAAAGACTGAGTTCTTAATATGTATAGTCTGGAGGAAAGAAGAGAAAGGGGGGGGACATGATTCAAACCTTTAAATATGTTAAAGGACTGAATAAAGTTCAGGAGGGAAGGGTTATTAATAAGAAACTGAACACAAGAACAAGGGGGCACAATCTGAAGTTAGTTGGGGGAAAAATCAAGAACAACATAAGAAAATATTATTTCACTGAAAGAGTAGTAGAAGCTTGGAACAAACTTCCAGCAGAGGTGGTTGATAAATCCACAGTAACTGAATTTAAACATGCCTGGGATAAACATGTATATATCCTAAGATAACAATAAAGGAATAATAAAAGGGCAGACTAGATGGACCAGGTGGTCTTTTTCTGCCGTCAATCTTCTATGTTTCTATATAGATAGAAATGAGAAACAATACTGAAAGTTTTCACAGTCTATCTCTTAATCCATGCTGTCATAACAGCTTTCTGTGGACCTTATCATTTCATTTGACTAGGCTCCTTTTCAAATCCTCTGCCTAGTCCAATTTATCCATCAACTGCTCCAGATGTTGGGCTTCTTAATAGTCTCCAAGTGCATTATTTGACACTTAATTTTTCATACATCCTATGTGAAACGCTCCAATCCCTCTTCCTCTCGTTATTCAGCTTCCTGATCACATGCCAGTTCTTAAATGGTTTTGAATCTTGACCAGCTGGAATATTGAATATTTAACAGCAAAAGTTTCTGAAGACACCCCACCTCAGTTTAGACAATGATGTGCCAAATACAAGACGTCAGAGATAATATACAACGTTTGAATTATCCTAATGATGTCTTATTGTTTTGTCTAACTCTAATCCTCATTATAGACTCTTAATATCTTATGTAGAGCCAGTGACCAATAAATATATAACAAGGGGAAATGAAAGAATGAAATTAGTAGCCAAACATGAGATTGGGAAGGATGTGGCCTTATAATATCCCTTTCACAATGTACACATACATGTAATTGGATTCTGGACTGAATTATTATGCTTGTAATGGGAGCTGGTGGAGTTGTTATTTGCATGTACCATTGACTTTTAAATGAAGAAATACCAAAAGACCAATATAAAAGCTTAGTTTGTACGTTCTCCAACTGTGAAAAAGAAATACAATTGCTAACTGTGTCTTGAGATGTCATCTTTGAAGATGCAGGGTGGCTATACTATAAAACTGTATATCTTCTATTGAATCCAGCAATGTTACTGTTAGAACTTTGCTTACATCATTCTGCTTTTACTAATGTGCCTACAACTCAGTTCTGGCATAAATTGGTTCAGTTTGGCACATCTCATATTTATTGATCAAGTAAGCAAAAATAAATAAATAAAATGTACCCTACCTTATCAGCAGTAACTTAGCAAGAAATGGGCATGGCTTAAAGAGGAGGGGGCATGAGTTTGCACTAACATTTTGGCCCAAAATTCTATTGCAAATTAATCCAACCAATAGTTGGTATAGAGTTAGACAAACCGTGCCTAGTGTTGCATTAAATTTATCATCCAGCATGAGCACCTAGTGCAGTGATGGCTAACCTCCGGCACTCCAGTTGTGGTGAAACTACGACTCCCAGCATGCTCCATTAATTCCTATGGAGTTCTGAGAACAGCCAAGCAAGTGTACATCTTGGGATTTATAGTTTTACCATGGCTGGATTGCTGGAGGTTAGCCATCACAGTCCTAACGTATCTTTACACTGTGTAAACCGATAATACACGGGCTCAGTAATAAAAATATATGCAATGCAAGTGTGAACAAAAGTTCAATAACACTGATAAAATGCAGTCACACTATGCCAATAGTATCACCATATACATATATATGTAATTACAAATATTATATTTATACCTTGATATACTATTAGGCAGTGCATTGCCTGACAGCGCTGGGGTCCTGAGTTCAAATCAATCAGGGACAACATCTACATGGAGTTTGTATGTTCTTCCTATGTTTGCATGGATTTCCTTCCACACTCCAAAAAATATGCAAATTAGCTTTGAAGAAAATTGACCCTTGCATGTGTTGCCTGTTGGGGTTGAGTGCCTATACAGAATGAAGCCAAGCCACACAGCTATCCTTTGAGTCCCCTTGAGAAAAGCTAATTACAAATGTTTGTCATTGGCATAGTGATTACATTCAATCAGTTGCATCTTGAGACCACCTAAGTTTACACGGTCTACATTTTAGACAGGATGAGTACATTTTCTCAAGGATGTGGATGAGCAGGAAGGGATTTGTATGGATGGTGGTTTTGAGCCACACAGTGTACTCTATGAGAGTGCTTAGTGGTGGGAGCAATGTGTTGCTACTAAGACAAGGAGGTCCCTGCAGAATTCTTAAAGGGTTATTCAGGATCATATAAACATGGCTGTTTTTGTCTAGAAGCAGTTCCGCATCTATATGCAGGTTTTGTGTGGTGTTGCAGCTCAGTTTCATTCTCTTTAGTGGAACTATAACACCACACACTACTTGTGGGCAGGTAAGATGTTCTAGTCCCTGGAAGAAAATAGCTATGTTTTTGTAATCTTGTGCAACCCCTTTAACCCCTTCCTGACCAGCACCGTATATGTACGGCGCTGGTGCGGTACGGGGACATGACGCCCGCTCGCCCGTGCGGCGGGTGTCATGGCCGGCAAGTTTCTGCTGTTTCTAACAGCAGAGACTTGCCGCTACTTACCGCCATTGGCGGCATCTTCTTGGCCCTTTGCCGTGATCACACGTGATCCGGCATCAGGATGCGTCTGAACCCGGAAGCGTACGCTTCCGGTGGTGTACAGACGTCCCGAGTGGCCAATCGTGGGTGTCTGTACACCATATGAAAACTGTAATCCTCGCTGGTGAGAATTACAGTTTTCAAACTGCAATTCTTATTCTGGCCACTAGATGGCAGGCCAGGATAAGAAATGAGCAATTTTTGGATTTATCTCCATCTAGTAAATCCCTGATTGCTCATAAAGAAAAAAAAACACAATATATTAGCTCATATTTGAGCTTAAAAATAATCCTAAAATTTTTTTTTAAAAAAATGTTAAAAAATATATAAAAAATAAAAAATATATAAAAGTTCAAATCACCCCCCTTTCCGTATAATTAAAAAATAAATACCTAAATAACAATAAATATAGACATCATGGGTACCGTGACTGAAAACGCCCGTACTTTTAAAATATAAAAAAAAATTCCAATACGGCAAATTGTGTGGCAGAAAACCAAATGGCGATTCGCAGTTTTTTGTCGCTTTTTTTTCTAAAAAAAATTAAATAAAAAGTGATCAAAAAGTCATACACACCCCAGAATGGTATCAATAAAATCTTCAGATCACCCCGCAAAAAATGAGCCCCCATACAGCTCCGTACAAGTAAATACCAAAAAGTTATAGGGGTCAAGATATGACAGCAAAAAAAAAAAGAAAAAGGCCAACTTTATAATTATTTTATTACTATTAAAACGCAGGAAAAACTATACATATTAGGTATCGCCGGATTCGTACTGACCAGTAGAATGAAATTAACTGGTCAGTTTTAATGAACATCAAACGCCGTAAATAAAAAAACAGGAAAACTGTAGCGGAACTGTGCTTTTTTGCAATTTCACCCGATTTGGAATTTTTTTCCCACTTCCGACTACATCATATGCAATATTAAATGGTGGCGTCTGAAAGTACAACTTGTCCCGCAAAAAACAAGCCCTCATACAGCTATGTGAACAGAAAAATAAAAAAGTTATGGCAGTATGAAGGCAAGGAGCGCAAAACGAAAACGCAAAAATGAAAAAACCTCCGGGGGGGAAGGGGTTAAGAATCAGATTCACATAGGTTAAAACTAAGAAATGATGTATTATGTATTATATGGGCAATATTGCTGTTTTTTCCGTAAATGTTTTTATATATTATGATTAGAGATGAGCGAATCATTCAAAAAATTATTCGCCAAACATTCGCCAAAGTTTTCCTAAGATTCGTATATTCGACGAATAGATTTGTTCTATTTGCATACAAAATATACATTATCATGTGCTATTAGCGAACATTCGCGCAATAATAACGAATGTACATTTAAAAAATGTACACAACTTCTTAGAAGAGGTAAGCATGAGCGTACAAATAGCTTACGAATCCTCAGCGTACTATTGTCTACTAGATTACGTAATACGCAGGCACGTACGAGGAGAGGCTGCAGCGTGCACTCCTCAGAGGCAGAGCGAATATTCGAAAATGGCATCCAGACGATCCTCATCATTTAGCTCTGCTGCACAGCTGAAATACATAGTCTGGCTGATGGACCGCCAGGATTACGATTTACGATGGCACACACCGCCACCCGAACCAGCATAAAAAGGAGGTGATCCAGCAGGTGATCCGAGGCTTGCGCCATTGTTTCGACACCTTGCAGACCCCGGGCCAGATCCAGCGTAAATGGTCAGATCTGAAATTGCCCTCAGAGGCAGTATGTAAATTTGAGGTAGAACAAGTAAGGTGCTGTCTATCCGGCTATGGGCATAGTACAACCATCCACCATACAATAAAGTGAATATGAGGACACATTGTGGTACCTGTAAGGAAATACACACAATGGGCAACATACTTGAAAACGTTGCTGAAAGGTAAAAACATTAGTGCAAACAATCCAGTGCAAACAATATAGTGCAAATACATTATATGTATAATGTAAACATTTTAAATATCACCTACCTAGTGTGCTCACGGACGCGTTTAAGTCTCTTTTCTTCTGACGCTTGTCATAGAACTGGAGCAGAGTCCCAAACTCAGTTGCAATTTGTAATCCACATAGGTAAAATTGTAATCCAAATGGGTAAAAAAATAGCAACAAAGGTTCCTTAAAAAACCCTCTTTCAAGGGGCTACCCAATAACCTGAAAAGGGGGAAAAAAGGGATGAGGCGCACGTATGCGCAACTTGATTAAAACTTTTTTTTTGATGGGGGAGTCCTGACAATCCATGTCCATCTGGGTGAGGACAAACGCAGGGCAACCAAAAAAAAAAAAAAAAAACACGCCAACTAGTGCTCACCCTTCAAGTTAAGTCCACGTCGTGGCTCCCATAAAAGCTGCAGGATCCTTACTTAAGGGCCAGCAGGTTCTCTTCACTGCTGCTGGAGCTAAAAGACATGAGAGGGCGCTCCTGCCTCATGAAAGCGACACTGGCTGCGGCAGCAGACCCCCACCCACCTCTCAGGGATGGTCTTGTTAGTGACCAGGCGGTCACACTGGCAAGGGCCGTGGCAACTTGGGCCTTGCCCATTACCTTGTAGTGGCCAGATCCTCCCGCCGGCATACAAGGTGACAGAATCTCCGGCTGTAAGGGCTCTGGTAACGGTCTTCAGAGAGCGGCGGACTGTGCGGCCTGCACCTGCCATGGCAGTTGGTTTTGTACCCCCGATGGCTGGTACACAAAAGTGTTGGTAGTCATCTGTCCTACATGAAGGATCGGCGGCGGTGGCAAATCTGGTATGAGGGGTTCCAGCTGAGCTTGAGATTTCTACTCAGATCGCAGAGTCCCATGATTGGTCTCATGGGAACACCGAGCCTCTTCTGCGGCCTGGGCCTCCTCAGTCCAGTCTTCTGGGGGAGCTGCAGGAGTAGCTGGTGGCTTAAGGAGTTTCACCCCAGTAGCAAATGGGCCTTGGAGGCTCTTCATGGGGGTATACTCCACGTAATCCCCGGCTTGGAGATTGTGGCGGACGGGCGGAAGATACGGCCGCTTTACAGAAGGGCGGTTTACGTATAATTCTTCCGCCGTCTCCTCATCGCCGATAAAACCTACTCCCCGTTCCACGCTGAACCAAATAATGGTACCCCTTCGGCTCCCCAGCTTAGGGTCACCGGACCATGGGTGCTCCAAAACCTGCACAACCCACTCCTCTACCAGCTTTTTGTATTCCCAGAGGGTCAGGGCGTTCCGGGTGACAGCCTCGGGGACCATTGAATTTTGCCGAAGGGAGTAGTCCTTCTGCGACGGAGCGGGAACTCCTGCCACCTCCGCCGTGCCCAACTTCTTAGGCTGCCGAACATGTTGAGAGACGTAGATCTCCTCCGGTTCCTTCTCCTCATAGGGGTCGGTGCCCCACACCATGCCTCCCCAGTCAGGACCTCGCTGTGTAGCCATCTTAATTTCGTGAGTTGCCTCGTCTTCCTCGCACGCTGGAGAAGGGGGCGGAGCAGGAGTCTGCATAGCAAATGAATTTAATTTGTACGCAACAGCGTATAGAGAAACCTATACGTAGCAATAGCGTATAATTGATAAGACAAACTACGTAGCGAATGCGTACAAAGCTGAAGCGAATCACCTAATATTCGGATTCGCTTCGCAGCTAAAAATTCCTAAAATTCGATACGAATCAACGAATCGACGAATTGATTCGCTCATCTCTAATTATGATTATATAATTTGCATATATGGCAAAGACATACTGTGCAATCTTTAACAACATAGAATACAGCAAAGTAACAATAAAAAAGTACCATATAGTGATATGACACTTTATAATATGTAATGTACACATTTTTGGCTTTCACATGGGTTATGTTGGTACAGTATGTAGCGTGAACACAAGTCAAAAGCAATACTGTAGTTGGAAAACAATAGTATATGCATGTGATTGCATGCATATTTTCTTGGGGTTCTTGGAGGCTATCATGTGATGGAGATATCCCAGATATATCTAAAAAGTTCAAATGATTGTCCTTGTAAAAACTCATCTGGGAGGAAAATACTGCTCGAGTTCACCTACATTGCATGATTTCCAGGGCCTGCATAATCTCACTATGACATATTCATACATACATACATAAATATGAGACATATTTTTATCCGTTCTGAAATGTAGCCAAGAATATATGAATATATTGGCTCTTCCTTTCCTTATTTTATTTCCTACATCGTTCTTCGTTTAACTAGAAGCACTTCTCAGACACGTTGACCGGCCTTTGGTATTTTTCCAGTTAACATATTCCATATGCTAAATCATTTTATTGCATATGTTAAATATTACTCTGCACTTTACATGTGATTTGTTAAATCTGTGCTGATGGCAGAAGCAGTAAAAGTATCATTTTGGACTGACATTTTAATTTATGCATACTGATGTTTTAGATATATATAAGATATGTCGCTGTTAGTGAAAAATATGTCTACTAATAGAGCTGAACTAAAAGTGCTTAGAAGACAAGACTTCCTGACTTCCTTAAAAGAAAAAAGAGTCACCACTAAGTAAAATGGCTAGTAAATCTCAACATTGAAAGCCATTTATGGAAGGATATTTTCATGTAATCTGCAAGGCAAGCATTATCTTTTTCTTTGCACAACCTTTCATAATCTTAAAGAGCAATGTTTCAAATAAATTCATATTCAGATATAAAAAAAAATCCCCAGATTTTAAACATGACTATAGTATACAAACACATTAAAAATATATTTCTGTATGAAACCATTTTATGATTTATTATAGACAGCAGAATTTATGAGAAATGCTTGCCACAGACAGTGAAATTTTTTGTCCGATCTCAAAAATTTAGTTGGGAGCCATCAACGGTCTACGAAGCCTTGTAATTCCTTGTAATCTTTCTTGAAAATGCCAGTAGTTGTGCAACGGCATATGGTGTTTACAAAGGTTTTCACCCGTGCTTGACCTGTATGCTAATGGCTGAAACAGGACTTTTAGATAAACCATTGTTCAACTCTTAGCAAGCCATTCTAGCCTATGATGTATGTTAAGCCCCCATAGACATTAGTTTGAGTATAGCAGGTTCAGACGACACTATAATGTGTATGGAGAACTCCCAACTCTCCCCCAATAGATCATGTCGGAAAGAGAAAGGTCAGGCAAATCAAAATTTTTTCACCCAATCCTTTTGTTCTCCCAAGGAAACAAGCTATGTCCAGACATGTCTGACAGTGGGTTTCCCTTTTCTCCCCATTGACAACACATACACTTTCAGCTGAACCGAATGTGTATAATATGTGTATGGAGGAATCAAGAGGGAGTTTGGAGAGATAGCTGTAGGCTAACTGATTGTTAAGCTTTTTCAATTTTTTACAGACCCATGTCAAAATAGTTTGGAAACTCTACATTATAGCACAAAGTAGACAAATAAGAACATCTATAGCATCACTTTCTCAGCATAATTTCATAATAACTTAAGCCGGCCAAGGCAGCCATACTAATAAGATAGCTGTTAGCAGCTATTACTCAAAATGCCCTTGGACAACCAACATAAGATTTTCAATAGAAAAAATGGAGTAAGTTAGATTCCAATGGCAGCTGCTTATCTCTAGAAAAAAAGAGACAAAGGGGAGTTGGGAGGCCCACACACACATTAGATTGCTGGACTGATGAAATTAGAGCTTTTGGTCAACATACATCTAATGCTCAATTAAAATCTGCTTTGGAAGGTTTGTTTGGGGCCTCTGTTGCAAATTCTATCAAAAAGGCAGCACAAAAAAGTCCTGTATGTAGGAATGTTTTGTCTGATAAAAAAACAGGAGTCGGAATGGAAACAGAATAGATTCCATTGTAGTCAAAGGAGTCTGTTAAGCTCCAGTCAGGTCTGCTATATGCCCTATTTGACACTTCAGTTATTTCTGTTGTTCTGCTCCTATAATGGAGCAGAACAGGGGAAATATTTACTGGTAAAGTGAACTCAAATATGTGACCAGCTTAAAATGTCTGATGTTTTAAAATGCATGGAAACATTTTAAATGTTGACTTTCTTAATATCTGCCGATCAATTCTTACAAAAATAGGCGAATGAGAGAAAAAAAAAATCCAAGCAGTTTCTGTCACTCAAGCTATGTATTTCAGTCACTCCATTCAACAGCTGGAATAAACTGTGACTAGTGAGATTACAGTATAACTGGATTGTTTCAGATCTTTCCAGCTGAATGCTCTAATGTGATTATACAGACAGTAAGGTCCACATATGTCTTGTACCTTGATAACATGTTCTGGCTCTCAGCTGTCTCTTTGGTTTTTTTCTTTTTTTGTACACCTAAAATCTTGTAGAATAATTCTGAACTGTAGAGACAGAGTAGTCTAGTAGGGATGTGTATAATACAATACAAACATCATTTTGGGAGTAGTGTGATGCTATAAGCCTTGATGTAAAATATGTAATGTGATCTCCCAAATTTTACTGTACCTGCACCCAATTGTGCCTTAGGCCACCACAAGCACCAGTGTTCCGTGTGCAACTGCAATCTCTGAACCTCATATACTTACCCCCTAAAATACAGACCGTGACATCACTGCACAGAAATCATTTTAAAGGTGGCCATAGATCTTAGATAGCTATCAACAATATTTTTCAACTACCCCCATGAACATGCATGTGTTCTCAATAAGGAGGGAAATGAGGCCAAATAACTAATCTCCCTTGAGAACAAAAAGTTCCAGACATCTATTGTGTATGGAAACCTTTAGGCCCCCTTCACACGGGCGAGATTTCCGCACGGGTGCAATGCATGATGCGAACGCATTGCACCCGCACTGAATCCTGACTCATTTCAATGGGTCTTTTCACATGAGCGATGTTTTTCACGCATCAGTTCGCCGTTGCATGAAAATCGCAGCATGTTCTATATTCTGCGTTTTTTCACGCAGCCAGGGTCGGACTGGGGTGTCTAGGGCCCACCAGTAAAATTCCCTCTGGGGGCCCACTGTAAAGCTCACTCTGGGGGCCCACATGCATATGCTATCTGCCTACACTATCCAGTCTTTTATATGGACATAGGCAATGTGCTGCATAGCATCTTAGGCAGCTTATTTATAGGTCAGTCTACTGTCCATGTGTCACTTGTGCAGGAGGTGGGGGACTAGAGGCCTACCTAGCTCAGGGGCCCACCGGGGGATTCACCTGTTCCCCTGTGGGCCAGTCCGAGCCTGCGTTTTTTCACGCAGCCCTGGCCCTATTGAAGTGAATGGGTCTGCGTGAATCACGCATTGCATCCTCAATGATTCAGTGATTCACTGATGGTTGCTAAGTGATGTTGTTTGTAAACATTCAGTTTTTTATCACGCGGGTGCAAAATGCATCTATACGCATCGCACCCATGCGGAGAAAACTGAACAAACGTACGCAAACACAGTCAAAACTGACTGCAATTGTGTGCGGATTGGTGCGAGTTTTCCGGAACACACCCTAAACACATCCGGACTTAATCCGTATCGTTCGTGTGAAAGGGGCCTTACAGTTGTGCCACACAGCAATTATAACAAGTTGGACAGTGGCACTTCTTCTATAGATTGGTACACCACCCTTAGATCCATTTCCCTCAGGGATATTGAACACGCTATCCAAATAATAAAGACTGCACAAAAGGAATTAATCTTGGTAGTATTTTATTTTTTCACTGCCATAGGAAAGGGAACTGTTCAGATAACACAGCGTACTTCTTTTGGGACACAGTACACCTGATTTAGGAAAAAACTAACAGAAATAGATGCCTGTGGTATCTATGAGTACTATGTAGGTGATTTTCTTTTTTTTTTTTTGTCTTTTCAACTCCAATAGAGAAGGCTATGAATAAAAAACTGCAGTAAAATTGGCATACCTATAGAATTATAGAAATTATTTTGGAAAAAGCACAAAAAATGGTCTAGTACATTTCATAATGCACTCTAATCTTTTAAAGTATTATTTTGACAGATAAAAAATCTCTCCAAAAATACAGTAAAATAGAATAAACATAACAATAAACCCTGTATGGGAAACCACCCTAAACAACAGTTTTATGTAACTTTTTTTATATTTCTTGTCCTATATTCTTTTCTTCAAAATACATCATACATTTTTTCTCGTTTGATATCTGAAAAATTACAGTAAAAATCCTTTTTTTAAATGTTACAATGGAAATAAATAAAAAAGATGACTAAAAAAAGATATGAAAAATAGTTAAACATGTATGTCATTTTTCACCACTGGAAAAAAAAATAAAAACATTAAAAAATGATATGTGAAGGAAGCCTCACTGCGACATTTTTAGCTGTAATGTAGAGGGAAAAAAAGCCTTAAAAGAGAAAAAGCACACAAAAAAGCGAAAGTAGCACATGTAATACCCTGCAGTGTTTAGGTCTTTTATTGACTAGTTATACGGCAGCACAGGTGACAACCAAGCAGACTGATATATAATGTTGCTGAAATTGGGACTTTAGAACACAAACCGGGGATAGAGACTCACTGCAGCATGAAATGTGGAGCAGGTGATCTGGGAGTTTGCTCTTGACAAGTTTATGTTCAGGTTTTTCATCTGAGACTTGCTATGTCATTGGCTTAGTAAATTTTCTTAACCAGCTACCATTTTACAAGCCATGGAACAAAAGAATTTTTAGAACATTAACTGCGGCCAGAGGATATACAGTCATTTAGATTTTTTTTTTTACTTGAAACCAAAGTACTGTAAATGATAAAGTTAAATTGTATGCTTAACGAGGTCACTTTTATGGCTTGCCATCATGTTCTTGAATGGCCACAAGGAAACAGCTGCATTGAGATAAAACTGATGTTAAACTTTGTATATTATTATGACATGATTGTCTTAATTAGCCTCCAGGACAGTATGTTTATTCAATGAAACATATAACCATTGTAATTTAAAATAGATGCATATTCCAAAAGTATTCCTGAAATGAAATGGATGTTCATAATAGTATTGAATGCAGAGTTAAAGGGGCTGTCTCATCTCACCATTAGGACTTATGTACGTGGCTGTTGCTCAGCCGTGCCCATATTGTGGCCCCCAAACTGTGACATAGTAACATAGTAACATAGTTTATAAGGCTGAAAAAAGACATTTGTCCATCCAGTTCAGCCTTTTATTCTGCAAGTTGATCCAGAGGAAGGCAAAAAAAAAGTCCTGTGAGGTAGAAGCAAAGTTATCTCACTTTAGGGGGAAAAAAATTATTGCCCGACTCCTATCAGGCAGTCAGAATCACTCCCTGGATCAACAATCCATCTCTAGTAACTATAACATGTAAATCAGCATTATGCGGGCACCGGCCATGTGCACCCCACATCGCAGTCCAGAAGGTCCGGTGCAGAAAGGAGGCATGGAACCCACGGAAGCACTACAGAGTGCTTTCGTAGGGTCTCTGTCTGTGCCTCCACAGCATAAAAAAGTAGTGCATGCATACGGAATCTACACGGATGTTGCCTGTGCATTGGATGCCTGGAACAGCTGAGCAACGGCCATGTGCATGAGCCCTAAATAAGGTGAGATGGGACTTATCCCAGACCACCAGGTGGCCAGGAAACAGCGGAGCAGATGGCACTCCACTGTTTTAGTAGTTCCCATTGTAGTTCATGGAATCAACGGAAACAGTGTAGCACAGTAGTCCATGCCAACATGTTTTATCAAATATTGAATGCCGTGGGATAATAGAGAAAAATACGCAGTCAACCTAAGTCAGTTTGTAGCTCTGCGAGTAAGTAATGCAATTCAGGTGCCATGATACAGGCTTTGCCTTCAAGATAATCTGTCATGGGATTTGGGAATGTAAATGGCTTTCTTGCCATTATTCCTACCTCTCCCCTCCCCACTGCATTTTTTTTCATTTTTACTTCTATCTCACCCTGTTATTAGGATCTGACCCCTGTTCCTACTAGGCACTCTATATGCAAATAGAGAGTGAAGGTCCAACTGGTTAGAGACCAGCTCTCTGCTTTGTAGGTGGGGTCCACAGCTTGGCTCTGAGGCTGTACACTCACCTCCCTTTCAAATCTGGAGTCAATTGTGTAAAATTGAAAATTTGAGGCCAAACCTCTATTTATGACTTTTCGAAGACAGTATTCTTGAGGGCAGGATATGATACATCATCCTCCAACCCATAATAGAAGAAACCTAAATTTTATGGGGAAAAGAAAACACCATGGAGATGAGGTCCTAGTGTCAAGAACTCCAAGCTGCTAGGTGGTATTCCCTGTGCTGCACTGTACTGCAAACCTTTTCAAACTCAAGTGCAATAAAACCGGTGACAAGTAAAGCTGTTTTTATAGAGTTTGCATCATTTACATCTAAGGACATAGCTTAAACTTTCAACCTTGCAGATCAATTGCAGATGTGAACAGCTTGACTTTTTCATTTGCCCCTTTCTTATCTGCTGTAGAACCTTTGACCTTATTCCTGATATTGTCCAAGCTTTTACCATTTTGTCACCTATCTGAAACACTTGGCTGTCAATGAGATATCAAGGGAGTAGACCAAGTCTCTGCAACGGTCACAAGGTTAACTGAAAAATGTGGTGGGTAAACTTATTGATCTGTGTTTTCCGTTATACAATTGAAAGCAGAATCAGTTCAATGCTTATCTAAATAACTAATTCAAAACTGAAAAGAGAGAAAAGAGACTTGGAATGAATGCATCTCATTAGAGAATACCATTGGAAAAGGTGGTGGCCCATCATATTACATCACTGTTGTTTCAACGGACAGCATGATGGATGTTTATTTTAATATACAGTGTATATTCAGCTTTTCTGATTTCTTTGCAGCCTGGGGAGCCGAGTGGTGTCTAGAGACCAATGGCACTTAATAAATAAAAAAATAGGATCAGGATCAGACAGAAAAGATATCATCTTGTCCAATCTATTTTGCCCTCAAATAAGTCACCTGATGGAAGTCTGCTACCTCCAGATCCCCATTTGCAATATTTGGTCATCAGATAATCATGGCTCCTTTCTTTATATCATGCACAAATCACATTGTTCTACACTCTAACCTGTTTCCTATATAAGAACATAAGTGAAAACAAGGGAAATCCATATGAGAAGGTCTATAAGACAAGATTTCAAAAATCAAAGAGTTCTATTGATAGGTTAATATGGGCCTTAATAAACCCCTAAGCTGGTGGCGGTTCCACCAAACTTATGAAGAGGCATTGGATCCTCCGCCAGTTCTAAATGTAAGGCAGCTTCCTAGCTGCCGTACATTTATGCCTTTTCTACAACTGAAACAGACATAGAAAATGGTAAATGAGACAGGCCCATCTCGTTCCCTGCCCATGTCATGCCCACTTTTTTTAGACCTAGCATGATCGGGGAGAAGTTGTAGATTGCGGCACCCTATGTTCGTAAAGGTTGGCCTATAACAAGCTATGACCATGGATTACAGCTCCACACTACACAGTCCATGATACGGCCATGTGTGCCGAACCTTAGTACATAAATGGATTAATGGAGATGAGTGAAATAGGAAACATGTCAATACATTTCAAACTTTTTCTTTGGGAAAGTTTTTTGTTCCAAATGGGTTACATTTCTTTGACTAAAAACGGATTCCTGTGGCTAGTGGCGCAACTAGAACTGACTGGGCCCCACAGCAACCAGTCCTCCCATGAAATCCCTACTTCTGCAGCTAATCAAGATAGCTCTCTCAGACCAGGCCAGACAGGCGCTCTCTCCGTTTCCAGTATATACTGTAGGTCATTTCACTGTATTTACTGTCACTGTATATAACGTCATTGTATAATACTTTTGAGGGGGCTCTGACAATAAACTCTTTCAGTCTTCCTCCCAGGTGGACCCTTTCTGAGTTCGGGCCCCATAGCAGCAGCTTCCCCTGCCTCCACTGTAGCTACACCCCTGCCTGTGGCCAAGCATACATTCAGATCTTGCCTTATTCTAGACTGAGTTACAATATGTAACAGTAGCCATAGTGTATTTATCCAAATTTCACTTGGCAGGTAAATCAGTATTCATGAGCACTTCTTAACAAACCTTTCTACAGCACATTTCAAACTCAACAAGATCAAAAATTTGTGTCTATCTCTGTAGGCCACTGTCCATGTCAGTACTGTAAAGTAGCCGATCTTTCTAAATGGCATTTATGTGAATGTCGCATAAAACTGAGAGGAAATGATGAACTTTTTAGCTGCAGCCTTGAAATGTTCATCTGTATTTGTTCTGACACTAACGTCATCTCTGGATAAAACTAGAAAGCCTCCCTCCACAATGCTGTGAGAGGCTGTCGTAAGTCACCATTAAGCCACACAAGAAGTGAAAAGGTCATCAGCTCAGCTTTATTGAAATGCATAAATGCCTTTGAGGCAGCTGTAGGAATGAGCCGCTATCGAAATGAAATTCAGTGAGATAGCTGCCATTGTTATTGTGATCAAAACGTTGATAAGCCGTCCCTTTCACAAAGCATTAGAAATTGTAATTCAGTGATGGATGTTGTCAGACACCAGTACAGTAGCTTCTGCCAAGAGGCAAGCTTGTTACCTGTAGGTCCACATGGGATGCAAGAAAGACTATTCACTAGCTGCTTCTCTGTGGGTGTTTCTTTTACGTTGTCTGCTTAAAGCAAGCTGATGGTTAGACCTTAATATAATTACAATATAATTCATTGTGCAAAAAAATGTAAAAACCACAGTGTATAATTTATTTATTACTTGATGACAGAAGAAGTCATGTTTAATAAGGATAGCTGTGTCACTAGTCATTTCTAATAACCTCTTTTTCACTATGGTTCTTGTCTATGGAGACTACGACTGGTGTTTTATCTTCTACTTATCTGATGTGATTCTACTGCCGCAGAACTACTGCATTAGGAGTAGCAGTCATATGAATAGATCACAACTGTACGTTCTTTCTTTATGTTATACTATGCAGGCATGTTGTATGCCAGAGGCAGAGACCATTCTATTCAGAAATTGAAAGCTATACCACTGAACATAAAAATAAATTGGATATTCATGGCATAACAGGATGGGCAATTATCAGCTCCAGCTGAGAATCTTTCATCAGCATATGGTATTTGTGTAGATAATTATCAGTTTCAATTACTATTGATCTGTAAGTTGGCAGATCGTTATGTTCACATAACCTGTAACCAGTGGCAGATTAAGTGCATGATAGGCCCTTGGGCTGTCTACCCAACTTAGGCCACCACCTCCATTTCCCTCTGACATCCCCCCTTCAATGTGCGGCGCTGTGAAATTATGCCTCTTCATGTTCATCGGTCACATGGACTAGGCACAGCTGAGTCTCATTCAAGTGGATAGGGCTGAGCTTTAATACCAAGCATAGCCACTGCGCTTGGTAAGCAGCGAGGAGGCTGCAGCCATCACTGGAGCACCGTGGTCTCCCACCAATGAAATATTGATGACCTATGCTGAGGATATGTAAATCCCGAAAAAATCCTTAAGCTTATGTTACCTGTATTGTTACATTGGACTGGAGGTGACATCTACTACATTATCCATATTCAGAGAGCGATCACTGTGTTATCCATGTCACAGTGATAACTCTCTGGGTACAGATAATGTAGTAGATGGTACCTACAGACTTACTTGCTCTTCTCAAAGCTGGAACCACGTCCTCTTTCTTGCAAGAGGGAGGGCGTGGGGACAACAGCGGAGAGCAGGCCTGCAGAGACCTTGAGCAGGAGCACTGCAGAATCTGGGCGGTCACACAGCTTTAGGGCCCGTTCACACAACCGTTCACTTCTATGGTCGGCATGGGATCTTGGTGAGCCGCAGCTCCACAAGAAAATATAGAATATGTCCTATTCTTGTCCTCAATAGCCGACAAGAATAGGCATTTTGAATGGGGCGGCCGGCCATGTGTTCCGCAAATTGCGGACGGCCGTCTGAATGGCCCTTTAATGGGTCACTGCAGCGCTTGCTGCAGTTCTGCTTAATGCATTGTGTAATGTTGGCATTTGGGGCAGTGATTGGCCCCATAGAGTTGTCAGGCCCAGGTCTGCCACCACAAACATCCTTATTATCATCCGCCATTGTTTGTAGCAGCACCTCTTATACTCCTTCTTCAGTTCTGCAACCCAAGAAATCCACTGATCCATTTGTTCCTCTACCACCTCTCCTCTCTACCAGTCTCATACAAGGCTGACCATAGTCTGTCCACTTTACTGGTCTATCCTAGTCCCCCAGTATGTTTCTACATGTAATCTCTAGTCCTGTCAAGACCTTCTCTCTTCTCAGCTTGTCTGGTCCTCACATCATCATTGTTAAAATATCTCTTATTCAGCCCCCATCATTTGCAACTTACTTCCTTGAACCATCATCTCCTAACATTCAAAATTTCAAAAGTAACCTAAAATAAAAACATCTTTCCCGAAAAGCTTACCACCTTTGCTATAAAACTGTACACTCCCCTCATCTATAGCCTCATTTTCCATTTAAAGTGAATTTCTTAGTATGGGGACAGTCAAAACTTCACAAACAATTTAGTATTCGGTCAGCCTTATAAACACGGTTTGGAGTATTAGGGCGCATGCAAGACAATGCTCCATTCAAACTTCTGCATGACTTTTAATGAGGAGAAATAGCAAGCTCAGGATCTCTGTTCTAGTAATCAGTGGGGTGACCAGCAGTAGGACCCTCAGCCCCCATCATTTTATCCTGTAGATTGGTTGTACATGCCCTTCATGGAACACCCTCCTTAACCTGTAGGGTAGGTTCAGAGTTTTTGGAGCAGGTTCTGAGGCAGATGTTCCTGCAGGTTTTTCAGCCAAAGCCAGAAGTGGATCCAGCATGAAGGAGAAGCATGAGTGCCTATAAGTCCCTATATTTTCAATTCCTTTTAAATCCATTTCTGACTCATTTCTGAATAAAATGCAAACCTAAAAACCTCCCCCAAAAATTATGCGTAAACCTACAAATTGTAGCAAATATATTATTTTAAACATATTCAAATGTCTTCTCTCAAAGGTTATGGTGATGGTTGCTACATATATTTTTGTGCCAGTCAGGATGTAGTGTATATCATCATTATGCTTGATTGTAATAGTGGAAATATTTAGTTAGTCTGCATTTAATATCTTCCTTCAGCACATATGGCGATGACTTTAGTAAACAGATACAGTACATATTTATTTTTGGTTGAATGAAACCACTGTTTCTTATAGTTCAGACATCATCTCCCTCAGCCTGAGGCCTTTAAAGTTCTTCATAATTAATGGACGTGTTTATCATTCCCCAGTACACTGATTAGTCACATTCCCTTACTCTGTGTAAGCTACGGTACATTTATACTGCATAAGCTGCACCAGAGGTGGTCTTTATCATATAACATGAATAGATGGCACTTATTGTTGATATTCTTTATCGTTTTCTATATTTCACATGTCCCAAATTTTATGTGCTGTCAGCTTAGCATGCTGCTGTATGTAAGGTATGTAAAAGCGGCATATTATAGCTACAAGTCCAAAATCCTAAGAAGCTAACAGCACAAAAAACAATGTGCCAATAAGCTACTAGGAGCACAGAAAAAATATACTAGGCACATAGCGGGTCATTTAGTAACCAGAAATATGCCTATTTTAGGCATATTTCTGATACAGATTGTAGAGCAAAGGTTATTTTTGCTGTAATCTGCAACTTTTCCCTGCTCACGCCAAGTCTAACAAAGTGGGTATGGTGTGGGCAGGGGGCAGGGTGGGCCGGCAGGTCCCTCTTATTCATCATTTTCTACACCTGTTTTAGGTGTAGAAAATGGTCTAAACGTAAGACACTTAGGAAGTTGTCTTACATTTAGACTGGATCAGGTTACGACAAAGTTATGGAGAGGCCAGCGCCTAAAACTCCAGTCTTAAGATATTACCTCCATAGTCTTTGAGTCCAATATATTCATGAGAAGAGCCCTCAACCCCACCTCCCCCACCTCTCAGGACAGAGACTTGAGATTGAGGCTGCTGTGTATGCAAAGAGCGCACGATTGGATACTTCGGATTCCAAAACTAGCTGTGCCATTTTAGGGCACATTAAAGTGACAGATTCGCTTTAACTGTATCTATGATTTTCAAATGGAAATACTCTTCAATTTCAGTAAAGCTGGCCATACACTAGAGATTTTAGTTGTCTGCAAAAACAGATTTAAACTATTCTGTGCCAGCCATTGGCACCTTCTCACGATGCAAATGAACATGTCAGATGCCCAAAGCAGATATCTGTGGTAAAAATTTTAATGTGTGGAGTACATTTTAACCCCTTAATGATGTAAATAGTTTTAGTCTTAAAGACCAGTAACATTTTTGTATGAGACTTACCTAGGGGGTCAGTTACGAAAAGATAAACACCACTTTTTGGTGTATATATCTGTTGCAGATTGCGGCACATAGGTTATTTGTGCTGCAATCTGCAGCTTTTTTTCCCCTGTTCCACCACTTGCACCAGGTCTAAAAAAGGAGTCGAGGCATGGGCAAGGAAAAGGGCTGGCCTTCAGGCCCATCTCATTTATCATTTTCTATGCCTGTCTTAGGCATAGAAAAAGGTCTAAATCTACATCAGCAAAGGAGCAGGCATAGATTTAGACAAGTGTAAAGTCCACTTATGTTATGTAGAGGCTAGCGCATAAGTCCTATCCTTTTATATTGATGATGGCCTATCCTCAGAATAGGCCATTAATATTTGATCGGCAGAGGTTCGACACCCACCCGATCAGCTGTTCGGTAGTAGCTTCGGTGCTGGTAGTCGATGTCTTTCATAGTTTATTGACAACCCAAATGCCCCCCTTCTGTGACAACATTCAAGGAAATTCAAAACAGATTAAAAAAGTAATACATATACATTTGAATTATTTCCTACTGCTGGTTGCCTAGCGACACTTTAACAAAGAAACTTGACATCCAGGCTTCACATGCTACCTTCATCACGTTACAGCTGTATCCTTATAATCTAAAAAGTGAAGGATTAAAACACACCTATAAAAAAACTGTAATCATAATGCACATGGCAAAAAACAAATAGACATTTTGGGGGGTCATTTACTATCGGAAATACACCCATCTTTTTCTGGTGTAAAGGCTATTTGTGCCGCAACCTGTGGCTTTTCTGGCCAGGTCTAAAAAAAGTGGGCGTGGCGTGGGTGGGGAAGGAGACATGTCAGCGACCCAGTCCCATTCATCATTTTTACACCTGTTTGAGCCTTACAAAATGGTCTAAATGTAAGCCAGCAAGGTTGCTGACTTTCAGTTACTGTAGATTGTTGGTGGATGTGCCAAAGTTATGTAGAGGCCAGCGCCTCTACATAACTTCAGCGGATCCACCGCCAGCTAAAGGGCTCATTAAGACCAGCGTCTAAAACACTGGTCTTAATAAATGACCCCCTTTGTACTTGCAAAAATGTAGCTGCTTCTAGATGTTGATTGGCTTCTACAGGTTTCTGCACATTGGTTTATACTTTGCTCGTAAATCACCCTCAGTGTGTGGTATATCGTCATATTATAGAGTTAAACTATGCCGCATGGTAGTAAGGATTTTATTTTATAACTGATCAGAATGAGAAATTGCAGACAACATACAGGCATGCTTTATATAACCGCGGCTGATTGTTAATAAATGGTCCCATATGTGTACACAGAGCTATACACACCCAGCTAAGAATACAATCTATTATGAGGCGCAATCACAGGGAGGCCTCACGTGCTCTTCTGAATATTTCCATGCTGATTGGAAATATGATGGACAAACCTTGGCTGCACAAACAAACAATGCTAGTGTCTAACTGCAAGAAGAATTAGTGGATTTTAGGCAGATAGGCCTTTAGCTTTTCAAACCTTACCTGTATATTCTATGTATTAGTACTAAATTGTAGTGATGATCGAGCACCGCAGTGCTCGTACGCTCGGGTTCTCTGGCCGAGCACTCAGAGGTGCTCGAGTGCTCGGCCGAGCAGCCAATCATAATTGAAGTCTATGGGAGTAAACCAGGCACCCCCCGCTCGGAAGAAAAAAAAGACAAACAAACAGACAGACACACAGAGACACCACTTACCTTCCCTGGCAGCTCCCTCCTCCCGTCCAGCCGGAAGACGGCACGCAGAGGGGTAAGTTGTACTACAGTGCCACCTGCTGCATGGGAGGAATCACTACAAAGAAGAAGCCTGAGGAGGTAAGTGGTATGTGTTTGTTTGTTTGTTTGTTTTTTTTTGTTTGTTTTCTATTTTTCAGGATCGTGAATACAGAGGACTACTTTGGATTTGTGGATTACGTCAGACCAGCTTTTTTATTTTTTAAATAAAATTGTCAAACAGGGGTCTGGGGGAGTATTTATTTCAATAAAATATTTGATGTGTGTGTGTGGTTTTTTTTTTACAACATTGCAGTTGGAGTAATCACGGCTATCTATAGATGGCCCTGATTACTAATACTGGGCTGGGCTGCTGCTGCTGGTTGTATCTGGCTGGAGAAGGAAAAAAGGGGGGACCCCATGCTTTTTTTTCAAAAATAATTAAATAATTTTAAAAAATGGTGTGGGGTCCCCCCTTTTTTCCTTCTCCAGCCATATACAACCAGCAGCAGCAGCCTGGCACTACCAGGGTGGGAAGGGACACAGTTATGGGCACTTCCCAGCCTAATGGTACCAGCCTGCAGCCGCCCCAGAACCGGACCCTCAATTTAGAAGGTCCGGTCCTGCGGGTACCCGGCTCTTCCCGACACCCCTGGTGGTGGTGGGTGCTGGGGAAATAGATGTTGGGGTTAGTGCTGGCTATACCGGCAAGCACTAAGCCCAGTATTAGTAATCAGGGCGGTCTGTAGATAGCTGTGATTACTAAAACTGTAATGTTGTAAAAAGAAACACACACACACTTATAAAATATTTTATTGAAATAAATACTCCCCCAGACCCCTGTTTGACCATTTTATTTAAAAAATAAAAAAGCTGGTCCGACGTAATCCACAAATCCGAAGTAGTCCTCTGCATTCACGATCCTGAAAACAAACAAACAAACAAACAAACACAGACCACTTACCACCTCCTCCTCAGGCTTCTTCTCCTCAGCAGTGGAGCCTCTTCATTACATTGCGCCCTCTGCTGGTGAATGAAAAAAATTACATCTTGAATTCTTCAATGAAAAAAAAAAGTAATAGGTGACGGATCCGTCATGAACTTCATTGAAAGTCAATGGAGGACGGTTTCTTTTACTATTGTGTCACACCAAATGGATCCGTACTTCATTGACTTTCAATGGAGTTCATGACGGATCCGTCATGACCCCAATGCAAGTCAATGGGGATGGATTTGTTTACTGTTGTGTGAAACCAAACGGATCCGTCCCCATTGACTTGCATTGTGGTCATGACGGATCCGTCTAGGGGACGAGCATTGCGCAGTTCGAGTACACTTGGTGTTCGGCCGAACAGCGAGCGGACCCGAGCGTAGGCATGCTCAGCCGAACAGCGAGTTCAGCCGAGCATGCTCGATCAACACTACTAAATTGTCTAAATTCTTTTTACATTTCTTGAGTAATATATAGAGAATAGTAATAATGACATAATCAGGATACAGATCCCCTCTTCATTTCATTTTCCGTTCTTCTGAACCGTCAGGGGAAAAAAAATTCTATAAAAAAACAGATGCTGTGCATCAGTTATGCAGTACTTTTTCCATCCAAAATAATGGATCTCAGACAGAAATGTCTCAAAGGGATGCCAAAGGTGCAACAGGATCCATTTCCTTACAGGATCCTGTTCTTTTTTTTCTTTTCCTCTGAGATGTAAACTCTCCCTAAATGGTGTAACATTTCCATAAAAGTTTGAAGAAGTTTTTACCTAACAGATATCTGTAGTTATACTTCAGCTTGACACAGGATAGCATTTTTTTTGGATCACCCCTTTAACTACTGTGTTAACCATATTTTTGCGAAAATATTTTGAGAATTCCTCAAGCTAACATCCACAAAATGTGGGGATATCTGAATAATGAATGGTGGAATGTGATGGGTTGCTATGGGCAACTAAGCCAGTTCTACAGGGTGGATGGATACACCTAAGGCTAGGGCTACACGGCGACATGTGTCGCGCGACACATAGTGCACAACTACACGACGACGAGTTGACATTGATGTTGCACCAAAGTCGCGCGACAATTATTATAATGGAAGTCTATGGTGTCGCACTGCGACACGCGACATGCTGCGACTGCGACGCGACAGTCGCAGAAAAATCCATCCAAGATGGATTTTTTGCGACTGTCGTGTCGCAGTCGCAGCATGTCGCGTGTCGCATTGCGACACCATAGACTTCCATTATAAAAATTGTCGCGCGACTTTGGTGCGACAAGAAGTCGCGCGACAACTGTCGTCATGTAGCCCTAGCCTAAATAACATGGGAATGGTTGGTGATATTAACTTCCTGTTTGTGGCACATTAGTATATGGGAGGGGGGAAACTGTTCAAGATGGGTGGTGACCATGGCGGCCATTTTGAAGTCGGCCATTTTGGATCCAACTGTAGTTTTTTTCAATGGGAAGAGGGACATGTGACACATCAAACTTATTGAGAATTTCACAAGAAAAACAACGGTGTGCTTGGTTTTAACGTAACGTTATTCTTTCATGAGTTATTAACAAGTGTCTGACCACTTATAAAATGTGTTCAAAGTGCTGCCCATTGTGTTGGATTGTCAATGCAACCCTCTTCTCCCACTCTTCACACACTGATAGCAACACCGCAGAAGAAATGCTATCACAGGCTTCCAGTATCCTTAGTTTCAGGTGCTGCACATCTCGTATCTTCACAGCATAGAAAATTGCCTTCAGATGACCCCAAAGATAAAAGTCTAAGGGGGTCAGATCGGGAGACCTTGGGGGCCATTCAACTGTTCATCTAGGAATGCTCGGACCTGACACCCATAATGTGGTGGTGCACCATCTTGCTGGAAAAACTCAAGGAACGTGCCAGCTTCAGTGCATAAAGAGGGAAACATATCATCCTGTAGCAGTTGAATGGCCCCCAAGGTCTCCCGATCTGACCCCCTTAGACTTTTATCTTTGGGGTCATCTGAAGGCAATTGTCTATGCTGTGAAGATACAAGATGTGCAGCACCTGAAACTACGGATACTGGAAGCCTGTGCTAGTATTTCTTCTGCGGTGTTGCGATCAGTGTGTGGAGAGTGGGAGAAGAGGGACAATCCAACACAATGGGCAGCACTTTGAACACATTTTAGTTAAGTTAATATCACCAACCATTCCCATTTTATTTACCTGTATCCATATCAATGGCCCACTCTGTACTTTACACTAGTTTTGATAAATCCTCCCCCATGATGTTAGAAGTGCTGAAGCCCAAACAGTAACCCCATTGACCCCATAATAAGTCAATAGGATTAATTTTAAAACAGATCCACCATAACTGTCATAGCACAGGCTGTCCAAGAGCTTGACTATGTATGATAGTTTCCTTCTTGAAAGTAAAACCATGGGGAACATTTATTAATACCAGCGTTTGAGACGCAAGTCTTAATAAACGCCCATAGCTGGAGCAGGCCTCTCCATAACTTCGGTGCATCCAGCACCAGTTCTAAATGTAAGACAGCTTCCTTGCTATCTTACATTTAGACTATTTCCTACACCTAAACCAGGCATAGAAAATCACTTGCCGGCCTGGCTCCTTTTCTGCCCCTGCCATGCCCACAATTTTAAAAGTCATAGAGTGTGGCGCAACTAACTTTTTAGACATATTTCAGACTAGTAAATGACCCCCCCTCATATGTCTGAAACACAACCATGTGTGACATTATGAGGGAGATTTATAAAACTGGTGTAAAGAAAAACTGGCTAAGTTACTCATAGTAACCAATCAAATTCCACCTTTCATTTTCCAAAGGAGCTATGAACATTGAAAGGTGGAATCTAATTGGTTGTTATGGGCAACTGAGCCAGTTTTCCTTTACACCGGTTTGATAAATCTCCCCTTATGTCCTTGAAGACTTGTGACCTTCATTTAAAATCACTATGGAAACACAGAATGCAAACCTCTATTCTGTAATATGGGGGAATGAACATTCTGATATACTGTATAGTGATGTACATTATGAAGGGCAAACCCATATACTGCTCATTAGAGTTTCCTGATCCACATTGACTGAGCGGATTTTAGATTTAACAAGACAGGATCACAAAACATTTTACTTACAAGTGTGGAAGGAAGACACGATTCATCTAGGCAGCTGTTGACTATTTTTACTTTTCCTCGTGTGATTCCAATTAAAGGCGTGAGAGTGAAATTAAAAATGTGAGAGTCTCCATGGTAACCATAAGACAAGAGGCCTGTTCCCTCATTAACATTTTGTAGGTGTATCACCAACATGGCATCCCTAAGCCCTATTATATTCACAGTCATGACGTCTCAACGGCAAAAGTTCTTCATCTTCTTGGAATAATATGTTATGTTGTGGGTGATATTGGATAAAGGTAAGTATTATCTGGAGCCCTTGCCAGCATTGTAAACCTCTTTCTGGCATGAGGCAGTAATAAATAACGAGGGAGAACTGGTCGCCAGAAAAGCAGTGAAGTTTCTCGTAAACATTGAAAACGCAAATCACTCCCATCTTGGCATAGCAGCTTGGCATCCATGCTTCATGTACAGTGTTTACTTTATGGGACAAAAAATGCTAATAAGGAACTGAGTGTTGGATAACTATGCTATTTTACAAGCCTCGTTCTTCAGAGGGAGTAACCAAGGAGAAAGTTAAATCATTTTATGCAGCTGAGCTTCCAAGTGTAGGTTCACCTTTCCGGAAACTAATCTTAGGAAATCTAATATGCTGTAAATTTCATGTAGATACACACTACTGGAAAATGAAATAAGAATACCAGAAAAAATGAATGTGATTGAGCTAAGTGCTAGTGGGCTTTCGTCAATGATCCCACAACCAAGGTGGTGCACCCTTTATTTTGGGTTCTGTGGCAGGCTAATAGCCAGTGGCATCTCTCCTGGCTGTCACTCTGCCATGGTAATAATAATAATAATCTTTATTTCTATAGCGCCAGCATATTCCGCAGCGCTTTACAATTCAGGGGTTCATGTGCAAACAGTAATAAATAACATAGCAACAGACAAGTCCATTATTACAACAAGAGGAATGAGGGCCCTGCTCGCGAGAGCTTACAATCTATTAGGGGATAGGGGTGACACAGAAGATAGAAGTGCTTGTTTTGCACAATGGCCAAGCCATCTTGGGAAAATAGGGGAGCAGATATAGAGCTGTTTGAACCAGTCACCAGCTAATATATAAAGTGCTTCTGGGTGCGGTGGAGAGTTTGGTGGAGGATCAGGTTCAGGGAATGATAAATGGGCTATGTATGGAGAAGAGTTAGATCAGGGGATGTGATAGGCCAACCTAAAGAGATGTGTTTTTAGTGAGCGCCTAAAGCTGTGCAAGTTGTGATTTAGCCTGATTTCTTGGGGTAGAGCATTCCAGAGAACCGCTGCAGCTCTGGAGAAATCTTGGAGTCGAGAGAGAGAGAGGTTCGGATTTTTGTGGAAGTCAGTCGTAAGTCATTGGTTGAACAGAGAGCACGGGTGGGGTGGTAGACAGAGATGTAGGGGGGAGCAGCACTGTGGAGAGCTTTGTGGGTGAGGGCAAGCAGTTTAAATTGGATTCTATACTGAATGGGCAACCAGTGCAGTGACTGGCGACCCTGGTGACAGATAGGCGACCCTGGCTGCTGCATTGAGAATAGATTGGAGAGTCTGGTGAGGGGGAGGCCAGTTAAAAGTAAGTTACAGTAATCAAGACGGGAATGGATCAGGGCAACAATGAGAGTTTTTGTTGTTTACATATTGAGAAAGGGGTGGATTCTAGCGAGGTATTTAAGATGCAGTCAACATGAGCGGGCGAGAGATTGAATATAGGGGATGAAAGAAAGATCAGTGTCCAACATTACCCCTAGACATCGGGCGTGCTGCCTAGGAGTGATGATGGTGTTGCACACTGAGGTTTGTGTAGGTTAATAGATGGAGAGAACACAAGAAGCTCAGTTTTTGAAAGATTTAGTTTCAGATAGAGAGAGGAAATGATATTAGAGACGGCTGACAGACAATCACTGGTGTTCTGTAATACAGCCGGGGTGATGTCAAGGGATGAAGTGTATAGTTGTGTGTCATCAGTATAGAGATGGTACTGGAAAACAAATCTTCTGATGGTCTGTCCAATTGGGGCTGTGTATAGAGAGAAGAGGAGAGGGCCTAGGACTGAACCCTGAAGAACCCCAACAGCAAGAGGGAGAGGAGAAGAAGTGGAGCCAGAGAATGATAAACTGAAGGAGCGACCAGAGAGATAGGAAGAAAACCAGGAGAGGGAAGTGTCCTTAGGCTGATAGATTGGAGCATGGCGAGTAGGAGATGGTGGTCTACAGTGTCAAAAGCGGCAGAGAGGTCAAGGAGAATGAGCAGAGAGTAGTCCCCCGTTGCGTTTTGCTGTCAGGAGGTCATTTGTCCCTTGGGTGAGGGCAGTTTCTGTCGAATGTAGGGGGCAGAAACCAGATTGTAGTGGATCAAGGAGAGAGTGATCAGAGAGATAGCGGATGAGGTGAGAGTAGACCAGACACTCCATGAGTTTAGAGATGAAGGGAAGATTGGCGACTGGTCTGTAGTTAGTTGAGCAGGACGGGTCGAGATATGTTTTTTTTAATTAATGGGGTAACCATAGAGTGTTTGAAAGATGAGGGGAAGATACCAGAAGCGAGGGAGAGGTTAAAGATTTTTGTTAGGTGAGTGGTCACAGCCGGAGAGAGCGACTGGAGTTGGTGTGAGGGAATGGGGTCAAAGGCGCATGTGGTAGGACGAAAAGAGGAGCCTGGAGACTTCTTCTGCTGTGACTGGGTCAAAAGTGGACAGTAAGCCAGAGGAGATGCAGGGTGGAAGGGGATCAATAACACTTAGGGGCTGGGAGATGATTTCATGCCAGATGTTTTCTATTTTTTCTGTGAAGTAGGTGGCTAGGTCTTCAGCAGAGAGGTCTGTGATGGGTGCCTGAACTTTAGAAATGAGGAGGGAGTGGAAAGTGTCGAAGAGTTTTTTTGGGTTGTTGGACAGTGAGATTAGGTTGGTGAAGTAAGTCTGTTTAGCAAGGTTGAGGGCAGAGTTATAAGTCTGTAGCATGAATTTGTGATGGAGGAAATTCTCTGGTGTGCGAGTTTTCCTCCATAGGCGTTCAGCACTCCTGGAGCAATGCTGTAGTAAACGAGTTTGCGGTGTAAGCCAGGGTTGTTTTGGTCTGTGTTTGAAGGTTCTGAAGGTAGAGGGTGCTACTTTGTCCAGGGTGCTTTTTAGGGTGTTGTTGTAGTGGTTTACGGCCAGATCAGGGCAGAAGAGGGAAGAGATTGGGGACAAAGATGCCTGTAGAGTGTCTGTAAGTGTATGAGGGTCAATGGCCTGTAGGTTTCTATGCATGTAATGGGTAGGGGTGTGCTGGGATGGGTGCAGATTAGTGAGAGTGAAGAAGAGGATGTTGTGGTCAGAGAGCAGGAGAGGTGAGTTATTAAAGTTAGAGATTGAGCAAAGCCAGAAGAAGACCAAGTCAAGCGTGTTACCATCTTTGTGTGTCTGAGAGTTAGAAAGTTGAGAGAGACCAAGAGAGGAGGTTAGAGAGAGAAGTTAAGAGGCAGACGGGGAGATGGGGCCGTTTATGGAAATGTTGAAGTCTCCCAAAATAAGGTTTGTATTTCTGAGGACAGAAAGTGTGGCAGCCAGGCAGCAAAGTGGTCCAGGAACTGGGTGGGTGATCCAGGGGGACGGTATATAACCGCTACTCTGAAGGAGAGGGGATGGAAGAGCCTGTGGGTGTGGACCTCAAAAGAAGGGAATGAGAGTGATGGAACTTGGGGAATGACCTGGAAAGTGCATTGTAGGGACAGGAGTATGCCAACTCAACCACCATGTCTGTTCTCAGGTATGGGGGTGTGGGAGAAGTGTAGGCTGCCGTATGAGGGGGCAGCAAGGGAAGCAGTGTCAGATTCCTGAATCCAGGTTTCAGTGAGGGCCAGCAGGTTAAGAGAGTTAGTTAAAAGAAAGATTTGAATGTAGGGGAGCTTGTTACAGACAGACCGTGGATTCCAGAGTGCACAGTTGAAAGAGGGCAAAGAAGATGGACAATGAATGTTAATGAGGTTGGCAGGGTTTCTGTAAGAGATGGGGGTCATACAGATGGTGGATATCCTCCTGTAGTACCAAATTCCAAACTCTTTCACCTTGGACCCCTAGTTTAGTCAAACTGGTTGTTGGCTGTGGTGTATGAGAGATCCATCCAGTTCCAGACATTCTTGATGAGGGAGAGATTTGGTGATCAAGCTGCCCAGAGGAGCTGATTGATACCCCAAAGAGCATGTAGTGCAGACGGTGTGTGTGTGTGTGTGTATGTGTGTGTGGGGTGTTATCTTGTTGGAACACCATCTTCTAACCAAGTCAAAAAATGCAGTAGGAGCCGTTCCATGATACTTAAAGGGGTTGGCCACTTTCTGGCTAATGTTGATTAATGTATTTGTGCGACCATTATATGGCACTTACTAATATAGCCTTTGTTGATATTCTGCACAATTTTCTATATTTCATAAGGTATTCTCTCTTGTTGGCCAAGTCTTTTGTGCTGTACACACAACAGTTTTGTCCATAAAATGGCTGCTGACGGAGGGTCATGTGATCAGGCAAATCACTCAGTATTCTCCATTAAAATACACTACTCCTGCACTAAACTCTCCACATTTCAAGTGCAGATGGCAGATGTGGTGTATTTGAGTGAAGAAAGCTGAGAGATGTGTCTGGAGTTATTTTTGCCTGGTCACATGACCCTCCATCAACAGCCATCTTATGGACAGATCTTCTGTGTGGACAGCACAGAAGATTTGCCCAACAAGGGGACACGACTGAAATATAGCAAACATCACAAAAAATCAACAAAGGCTATATTAGTGTCATATATTCATCTTACAGACACATTAGTTAACAATAACAAATAAGTGGCCATCCCCTTTAAGTGTTCCTTCCAAGAATAGCAGATAGGAATTGCCATGGAAGCTGATGGTACCCCACACCATGGCACCTGGCACTATGTGTCTGTTTTAATTTCTGCCTTGGCATTAGTGATGGCCAGATAAGAACTTGCAGTAAGGCAAACTCTACAGCTGGGAGAAATGAGGGTATATTCTCATATATGCTGAGTATGCTATGCTGATTCTATGAGAAATCAACTCCAAAAATCCACTGTCTACTACATGTTTTGTAATTTTGCAAATATGTGTGCATAAGTGAGTATATAGCAAGGACCTGTTGTTGATAGAGTATTCCCTATGTTGGTTTTGACCCTACACTTGATGTAAGGTATATTGCATGTATCCTGCAAGGGAAACTTGAGGACAAATAGTATATGTAGATGCTGCAATGAATGGACTGTAATTGCTGATGGGCCAGGGCCATTACTTTGATCAGAGATACAGCAGCCCAAGCAGCTGATTTCGTGTCTCTGGAGAGAAGGTGAACAACACAGGTCTCCTCTTCATAGGCCTCACAATGTTAGCAAGCAAGGATGTGGATAATTACCATAAATCAAGCATCATGGAAAGGAAATGGGCAGCAAAGAAGCACCAGGACCCCTTGTCACAGGTGACTAGGAGGATGGTAGTGCTAATCACAACCTGAAGGGGGTTGGGTGCAATTTTAATCTTTGTTATGGGGCTATCTCGTCCATGTAAGTAGTGGAAAGATAACACATTTTGGAAAATTTATCGTACTAATCCTGGTAAATAGAGATGAGTGAATTTCCTAAAATTTGTTTACAGTCAGATTAGCCCAAATTGGTCAAAAAATTAGATTCAGGTACAAACATTTTCTGTCCAAATCAAAAGTGCTCTCTCCATCTCTTTCTCTTGTTTCCCCCTATCTCCTCCTCTCTCTCCCCTCTGGAAAAATTCTGAATCAAATCTCAAGAAATTCTGATGCTAATGAATCAAAATTTAATGAATGATTTGCTCTTTGTTACTGTTAACATAGCCTAGAAATTCAAAAGATATAGCAAAGTTATCCCAGTGGATCACAATGTATGATAATTTTGATGCATCTTGGTAGACATTTTAGACATTTTAATCTTTAACTTACACCACTTATTGGTTGGCTTACTTTAGAGGGGTATTCTGGTTGTTTCAAGTTATCCTCTATCCACAGGGTCTTACTGCTGGGAATGAATGGAGCAACCATGTGTTCCATTAGTAGGACCTCCACGGATCTGATAGTTATCCCCTAACCTGTGGATAGGGGATAACATAAAAAACAACTGGAATACCCCTTTAAGCCAACATTTTTATGTAAGTTTACTACATTTTAGCACATTATTCCATGCTCTTCCCCTTAAACCAAGCCCCTCTAAACCACATTCTTTGTCTAATGAGGTGCAAAATTGTCTGAAATATCTAATAAATTCGGTTCAAGGCATGCAAACTATATTTTAGGTGGACATACAGCATTGACACATCTAGCTTAGTAAATATCCCCCAATAAGTACCACTTAGAATGCATAAAAATACACATTATAACCATGCTACTTCGCCTGAAGTTAAGTGAATCCATCATGTAGCAACAGTTAATAAAATCCAATCTAGCAGAATTCCAATAGTGTTACCATGGCAACTACAATAAGGATTTGATCCATGCAAAATTAATTCAGCAAGTCGTGGGCAACTAATCACAGTATAAATCGATACATATGGGCGTGCTATAGTGTAAAAGTCTAAATTGCAGAAATGACATGGTTAATGTCTAGGTTATATGCACATAGCCATAAATCAAGCACCATATTTATGATCACAGGGTATCGTGGCGTTGTCATACTGATATTTGCCAGTCACTAATAAAAGTTCATGAAGTTCTGAATGTCTGCTCCACTGTTAAAGGTCCATACCATTAGGCTACTAATTCTCTCCATCACTCTTGAATGAAGGGTTGGCGTGGTATAGATCTGATGCCTATAATTAATTATTGACATGAGATATACATGGAGTACGTATTTATTATACAGTAGTTACCAATGACTTGATTTTGTAGCCCTTCTCCCTGTCTCAGATGTCTACATTCTTTCTGATTAATGAGGAACAGGAACAGGCCGCCGAGATGAATGTGTCTCATCACCATCTGTTGTTTTCTGTGGATAAATGTTGGCAGAACATGTCTCAAAAATCTAACACGAGTAAGAAACAAAATGTCAGCTCCCATCAGCAGGAAATACTAATAGAAATTATCAAAACAATATAGATACCTGGCAACTTGAAAGCTGTGCTAAGATGCAGCTGTTCATTGTGTTTTGTGTGCCAGTTAAAAATCTCTGAATTACAGAGATTTGAGCTCAGCACTTCAGTATTGACAATGTAGTCACTACACCTTATGACTTTTTGCTTTTCACTTGAATTTAAACCACTTGTTCATTCCATTCATTACTTGGCTAAAGTGTCAAACCAATTGGACAGACTTGATACCTGGAGTCTTCAAATAGACATCCAGCTGAGCCTTCTAAGTCCATTTCTAACAACTTATGAGAAAAATCTCTTTTTCTCAAACTTCTTGTCAATCCCTGAGCATTCTCCACCTGCTGTGCTATCTTTCATCTGAAAGCCAGTTTGCATTGATATTCTGTGGTTAGTGTGTCTTGATAGTACAATATATATGTATTCTTCTGTCAGCAAGGCACAGAAACTTAATGTTCTCCAAATTTTTCATATTTACTTCTTGAAGATTTAGATCTATAACACGTTGGGTCTCTAACCATATAAAAGTATTATGTTAAAAGTTTCAATTATAAAATAGTTATTATGCTTCTGCCAAACATATCTGGCAATGGCTTATCTCCAACTACGACAAAAAGGATGAAGCTATTGAATTACAGCCTAATCTTTATCTGTCTCAACATCTGCCATTAGGGGAGAATCAGGCACCCAAACACAAATATTCATAGCTTGGCTATATTTCCTTTTCAAATCCCAAGGCATGTTAGAAAGTCATATATAGGGAGCCGTTTCCAAGAGAGGACATAGGCAATATGGTTCTCTTTCTTGAGAGATACCTCTTTGCATATTTGCTTCTCATGAAGCATTGCCAATAAGTCTCCATACAGGACTTATCTCTTTAAGGAGATTCATCACCCTGACTAAGCCTGAATCCAATATTGAAAGGGTTATTCCACTATGGCAGTTTCAATTTGGTTAATGAAGATCTTCAAACTCCAACCTTACTTTTGCTCATGTTCCTCAACATATGAGCATATCTAGTATCATTCTATAGTTTCCAATTATTCTATTCATGCACTGATGTTCTTAGAAGCCGTTGGTGGGATTGTGCTCCTACACAGATGCCGATCAAAACAAGCTGAGCTGCACAATTTCTTCTAGGTCATTTACATTTAAAATATTGCAGTTTTTCAGAAGAAAATGCATTGGACTATATATGTATGTTGGTGATTTTTTTAACATTCATAGTTCACTTTTATTCAGAAGCATTTAAAAGTAGCACAATTTAGAGTAGTGTTTTCTATAGCACTTTATGGAGTATGTGCAGGTACTTACGTGCATATGTCTATGTTGGTATTTTACTGTGCTTTGTAGACATTTCTCTAGACTCTCCAAACTGTTCTGCACTAGACTTTGTTTACTTGGTCGGATCCCTATGCAGTAAAATGAAAACAAGAGTCTTCTTGTTGGCACAGTTTTAACTTGGCACTTTCTGACATCTCTTGTCTAGATGGGAAAACACATCCACAGAGCCAAAGACCAGTTTTCCTGAGAGTCGCATAAAAAAGATTTATTGCAGAGGTTTACTGTATAAAACTTGGCTGAACATTTGCATCCTTACCTACCTATTTTAAGACTGTGAAAGTGTCTGCATTACTTTATGGTTCCTAAGTAGTTATGAAGCCATTTGATAACATTCATGCTGTTAGTTCTATTAGAGTTGTTTTTTTTTTTTTTAAATAAGTTGCACGGGATAAGAAAATCATTGCAGATGTGCAGATGCAAAGACTGTTTTTGGTATTGTAACTGAACATTTTCTTGAATGTTATTGAACTGCAGCACCATACACAATCTATTACGGACAAATATGGCAGTATTCCTGAAAAAAATGCAACCATGATGTCTAATCTTTGTGCCACACCTTTAATTTAGGTTCTTCAACTCGGACTAGGTATTTGGGGTGCCAAGATTGTGGTCTCTTATAAGGAGACCAGGACTATACAGTTAATTGAACCTAGAAGCTTTAAGTTGGGCCTCTCTTCCCCCTCCTTTTGTAAAAAAACTTGGCATTGTAAAGTCATTCTAATTTGGACTAACAAACAAGGGTGTCCGGAAGAGTATCTCCATACATCTTGTTCTTAGATTGGTGAGGTCGCAGCCAATCAGAAAGTTAGAGCATAACCAGTGGACATTCCATCTGTTTTAGGAAAAAAAATCTGTTTTTGACTGCCGGCGTGTTGTATTATCAGTAGAATGTAACATATCAAATATCACTTTATTCTTTTGTCAATAAAGAATTTGATCTATAAGCTATAAACTACTTTGCTCAGTTTTCTCATGATCATAAAGGCAGGATTCAAAAAATGAAGTATAATACTTCCTTTTGACATTTGGTAGGTTAGCAAGAGCTGGGGCGGATAGAAAGGGAAATGACTGCTGGAATAAATTACACCGGGTTTCTTTATAGTCTATTACCATGGAGGCACATGGGTCTGTATAGGAGCTGGATACATTGGTGCAATAACAACAGTTGTTTGCATAGGAGGCTGCTATTGCAATATCTGTAGTCATTTCTCCCTCTCTCTTTGCCTGTGATGTTTATAGCCAAGGATCTAGCAAATGACTTCTTTCTTGCAAGATATATGTACTGTTCATTTACTCTTTAGAGATTTATATTATTGTCTTTGCTGGTAAATATACAGAAATGGTCAGCACAGGTTGAGAGTTGTAGTTTTACAACACTCATGTATCGGCGGTAGGTATCACAGGTACAGATAGTATATTAATCTGGTCTATGCAGATCCATAGACTCCCCTGTAACAAGACTCTCTTTTATTGTTATCTACTAACGTCTTGCAGATACTTGTTTATCAGCTTCTTGAAAGGTCTGCAGAATATTGCTTTCCTCTGTTTCTTCACTGATGTGCACATTCTGCAATGACAAATTTTGCAATTATTAAACTTGCAAACTATGGAGACAAGATATTGCTGTAGCTGGAAATGTGAACAATAAGCCAACTCCTGGATGTCTCGTAATGTGCAGCTTTAAATAGGATAGTGAATTGTTCTTAGACTAAATGGTTTTTTTTTTTTGTTTTTCAAAGACTCCTTTTGATGTGACTGAATTTTGAAGAATAAGAGATAATGTTTTACAGTCCCATAAAAGATGAAGACAACTCATTTGTCTGGAGCCTACAGAATGTGACTTCCACATTGTAATGTGAAATCAGAATTTCTTAATAGGTTTTTATTAGTTTTTCCCACCAAAAAATGATGAGCAGCACAGTGTTCCCTGGTTAGCATTGTAGTCTTGGAACACTGAGCTCCTGGGTTTGATCTGGGACATATCTATCTGGAGTTTGTGAAGGTTTCCTCTGTATATTCCTGTTTATATCCAGACCACCACACTCCAAAAATATACTGATTGTGATGGTTAATTTGTAACTTGTATTGTGAGCGCCAATAGGGAGAGGGATTGAGGTGAATTATGATGACATATATACAGCACTGCGGAATACGTTTGTGCTAGATAAATGAGCATAATAAATGTTAAATGATGATCCTCCTCATTCTACTGGCTCGGTAGACACTTGTGACCTTTGTATGAGGATTACCAGCTGTTGATAATTTTGTGCATCAATGCATAAAGAGACATCATTATAGAAACTGGGCACTAATATCAGAAGCATATGACTGGCAGATGACACCAGGCTAAACCATATGGTCATTACTTGGCTCCTAGGTCAGAGTCATACAGCACTTTTCGTACCAATGCACCGTATCACTAACACTAACACTAACAATTCTTAGACTTAATTCACACGTAGCATTTTTTTCACACTTTTTCTGGCTTTTTTTTCCAAATAATCTGCAGATGGATGTCAGCTTTCAGTCAGCAGGAAAACATAAAGCATACTATAATGCATTTTATGTAGCTTTTGTCTTCATTTTTTATGTGTTTTTGCATTCATGTACCATATTTTTGTCAAAAATAAGAATGCTGTAGGTGTCACTTTTTCATGTATTTTCCCTACAGGACTGGAAAGAAGCATAAAATAAATTGTATGTAAAAATGTCTAAACAAAAAAATGCCACCCTAGAAACTTATGTAATAACTAAAGTATATAAAGTTTTTACAAGCTAAAAAACAACAAAAGCAACAACACAAAAATACTATTAGTACAATTAACCAAAAGCTGTACACCAGCAGTGAGGCATACAAAGTTGCACATTTTTTTTCACAAGTAGCATTTTGGGCAATGAATAATAGTGACTGTTTGAGATTTTACAGTGCTCATGGTACTTTATTTTTAAAAAGACGATGGGTCTCAGTTGAAAGGGACGGAACCTCAATGGCCTGGCACAGTTATAGTTTACAGCAGGAAACCACCTATAGATGGCATAGATTTCACTTTCTGATGCACAGATAGCTCAAGATGCAAAACATTGAATACATTTGGTGCATCTTATTACACCAGAAATGTCAGTTTTAGTGAATCTGCCATTTAGTGCCCTTTTTGGTCAGGTTTCTATTGTACTTTGACAACCATATTAGCTCAGCATGCAGCACTATTCTATCCAGTTTGAAAACATGTAACTTTATGATCTCTTATGAAACCGATCATGTGTCAACAGATGACACAAGCCAGAGCCAGACACTGACCTGACAGGGCCCCATAGCAAAATGTATGCCCTCCTCAGTTTACCAGAATATGTTCATCACCTCCACCTCACCCATTTTATCCTAGCTCTATGTTGTAAAAAGTGGAACAAGTGTTTCAAAAATGTGACACTCATTCTAAACATTAAATTGTCAGCGTGTTTAATACAGTAACAAGTCTCCTTCCTATAATTCTATTTGCTTCCCTTCACGTGATATATATTTAAATCAGCCATCTGAAACCACCACCAGAGGGAGCTACAAAGGAATTTATATAATTAGCATTTAATTCAACGAAAGCTATAAAACTCTGTATACACTGAGCTCACTGTAGTAGTGGCTGCATGAAAATGCAGTGTTTTTGCATGTTGGGAACAGAAGGAGTTCTATGTCGGGTCCCACTCCCCCTAGGCCTTATACCAGTCACATGACAAAGGTTTAAAGTAATAGTAGTATTAAAAAAAATAAAAGATGGAAAATAGAAATATTTCCACACCCAAGAAACTTGCAGTTGAGGAAACAAATATAAATGCTGATCAACTGCAAATAGTGTAAAGTAATTTGCAATATTCACGGCCCGTCACTGTGTACGTCTTTCTATGTTTTATTCAGAGGAAATATTGGAGGGATTTACTTAAAATGCAAAATCAGCCAGCCCCCCCCCACAAAGTGTACATCTTGTAGTTCAATCAAGGAAAACTGTTTTATCATTTTATCATGTTGACTATTGTGTATGAGCGTGGCTGGAAGGAAGGTGGTAATGTACAAATTTATATTCAGCGGTAGCCTGCTGTGATTGTAATTAAAAGAAGAAACAGTAAAATTCTGAATAAAACTCTTTCTAAAAACAAATGGCTGTGTTCCCAGAAGAGAGATAAGTATGTTGGCTATAGGAAACCATTTTGTTTTTACATTGACCTAGAAAAATGCTTTCTGTCAAAGACAATATGAAATAACAGTATGAAAAGAAAGGAAAACAATTAGTATTCCACCAATATGCGCCTGGATATGACGGGTCTTTCTTTTTTTTTTTTAACTTCTGCCTGAGGGTGACTTGTGGGTGGAGGGATGTAAAGTTTAGAACATTCAAAACTTCAGCTTGAACTTCTGAGGTAAAGATTGTACATGAATCAAGCAGAATGAATCATGAATACCCACACATGAGTACTCATCTTGTTCAAAGATTGAAAAAAACAAACTTAATTGAAAAATAAACTTAATTGAAAATCTCTCCCACACAAACTCAATAAAGAAATCGGAATTGAAGTTGGAACTGTAGTTTCTAATGCAAAAAGCATTCCATATTATGACTTTTAGATTACTGTAAATTATAAAACAGCTGCCAGTGAATTTCAGTGCTTAAAGGGGTTTTCAAAATGTTTTATACTGATGGCCTAGGTAGGTTATCTGATCGGTGGGGGGTCTGACACCAAGATGTCCTGCTAATCAGCTGTTTGAGGAAGTTGTGGCACTTTTACTATGTTTATTATGCACCAAACTTACCATTGTGTAGCAGCTATGCTTGCTGTTGCAGCTCAGCCCCATTTAATTTAGAGGGACTGAGCTGGGCCTAGGCCAAACGACTGATGAAGGTGATGCCACTGGCCTCATTGGAGTGTGTCAAACAGCTGATCGACGTGGGTCCTGCCTTTTGGATACTGATGACCTATCCTGAAGATAGTTCATCAGTATAACCCACTCAGAAAACCCCTCTAATATTGTTTAAACTTAGCGATTACCATTCTTCTACAAGCTAATTTATTATGGTCTGTGTCCCTATGACTAAGGCTGATGTTAGGGAAGCATTTATGGGGGAGTTTATCAACCCTTGTGCATTTGTTGTCAAAAAGTCACAACTTTTGTGCCACATCTTCTTTGCACAATAAATTGTGATTTTTTTTTTCTTTTTTCCCATCTGCTCAAAAATCTTCTTTAAGTGGGACGGGCTTAGATTGGGTCAGGCCAACTTTTTTCCTACAAATGTATAATTTATTTCAGAAAACTGGTGTAATTTACAGTGGAAAATTTTGCCAGCTCATAGCAGTCCATAGATGGATGATCATTTGGACCATTGGCTATCTCTCCCTACTCCCTCAGTGTGCATGTGTTGTAAATGGAGAGAGAGGAGACAGTAACTTATTATTCCTCATCCCCTGATATAATCTATAGAGATTATTAGAGTCGGGAGATCCTGATGCACATTAAATTGTCAGTCGAACTGGCTGCTCTCAATGTGTATGGAGGCCTTTAGAGTGTTATTTCGCTATCACACACACTCAATTTTATAGGAACCTGCTTATCCATACTTTGTTACTGAGTGTAAGAGAAGCCTTAGGCTAGTTTCACACTGGCACTATGTACTGTATCTGGCAGGCTGTTCTGGCATTGCAAGAATCTTGAACTTCACTGTTCGGTCCTATTAACTATAATGGGGACCTGCGGAGATCTGGTAAATATGCCAAAAATCAACCGTAATGCAGTGAGATCCGGCCAGCTGTTCTCTGCTAGAACAGCCGGCCAGATATATAGTCTTAGTATGAAACTAGCTTTAGTTAACTTATAGTAAACCACTGCAAACATAGGGAGAACATCCAAAGTCTGTTCACCTGTGTGGACTGATTTTCATACTATCTTCTGAGAATTCCAGAGGAGCATTGCCTGGCCTATAAGTCTCCTCACGCTGATTAGATTCTTTCAATAAGGAAATCCAAATCCTGGTTGGATTCAAACCCATGATCTTAGTAATCTATTTTAACAAGGGCCTCGCGTCCCCATGCACTACAATATTACTGTGGTTTATATAACACTTAGGTAGCAAGAACCTTTTTTTGCTGCTTCTTATACAAATATATTACAATACGTTTTCATGCCTTGACAGCAGATCTTAGCATATTTTATATTTAATGTCAGCAATACCTGTATTTCTGCACAAAATACAAATTCTGCAGTGCCTTTAAATAGAATCCAGTTGGAATACCATTATAAGACACAGTGGGGGACTAATTTGAGCAATCGTGACGTTAGGAGAAGGTAATTTCTTCTTCTGAAGTTTAGGGAGTATTTTATTTTAATTATGTTTTGCAGGCTACTTGGGCAGAAGAAGACAATGGAAAGATCTAAGTCACACTGGGTCCTTTTTGTTTGTTTCATAGAATTGTCTGTTTTCATAAAAAGTCAAATTTAGATTTATTTGGCTTGTGAATAGGATTCCATAAAAATAAAGCTGATAAGATATCAAATAACAAAACTGAACTGTATAGACAAATTTAAAGAGAGAAAATGCTGGGTATAGACAATTTTCTGAATTGTGTCTGGGGAGCAATTATATTAAAATAATGGAATCTGAGGGAGGTACGACTGTCAGGGTCCAACAGCTAAGATGGTTATTAGTGAGGAATCTGGCACCATACACATTCTTGTCTTCGAGGACGTGTCCAATGATAACTATCTGATAGCATTGTTCAGACTGTTCAAAATGGACATAACTACCAAGGTGGCAGACATAGCAGCTGTTATGGGGCCCAACAACTAAGAGGGACCATATCAACTCAAACATTTGGTACCGATAGTAGTGCATGTAAGGTGGCATGAAATACTGAATGCAACCCCATGGTTACCACTGTGTGTTGTGACATTGCTACATTATTCTTGTATTGTGCATGCTGTAATGCTATATTGTGCAGTATACCTACCTGTGACATCATTATGTAGTATGCCTTTTGACTGTATGGTGAGGATGGTGTGCTTTATGCCTACACTGTGACATCACTGTATAATTCCTGTACTGTATCATCACAGTAGAATATTACTGTATTTTGACATCAATGTATATATTTAGCTATTATGTGACATCACTGTAAGCTTTATCTCTGTACTGTGACATCACTGTGCACCTCATTCCGGTATGGTGACATTATTGTGTGCATTTTCCCTGTTACATCACTGTATGCATTATTACTATGCTGCAGATGGATCAATTTTCTGAACTTGCTGATCATGGTAAAGTGGGGCCTATACCACATTTTGCCATGGGGTTACATAGTTGCATGTTACCCTTCTACTGTCAAATTTGAAACCACATTGGTACTATGCCGGATGTAAAGCTCGCCACAGGGAAACATTTAGTTTTGCAGATAAGGTCTAGAGTAGACAAGTGTTTTTCGGCAGTCCACAGCCTGGTAGCCCTAAGGCCTTATTCAAATGTCCATGTCTGTTTTCCATCCCTAAAGAATGATCAGTTTTTCATCTGTGATGATGTCCCTCTTGCATCTATTTTTGTTCTGGGCATCTGTTTTTTTGCCCTCTATGTGTCATCTGTTTTCCACATGCACTGCTAGGCCATCAGTGTGAAAGCCCATAGTTTTCGAAGATCTATAGAATTTAATGGGCAATGGGCATGTTCTATCTGAAAAATGAATCAAAGTAGACCATGCTTATGTTATTTCTGTGAACTGTATGCAGAAAAATATGCCCATAAATTTTAATAAATCTGTGTCAAGTCTATTGGTACATACTTTTTAACTTGTAATACAAGTTTTGAATGTTGGAGGGGATTGCATGTGATTTAACCCAATAAGATACTGATGGCCTATCCAGATGATAGGCCATCAATTAAAACAAATTGAAAACCCCCTATAAAGGAAACCAGTAATCACATATGAGGCTCTAAATTTTTGCCACAGTATTATACAGGAACATAATAGGTTTGGAAAGAGGTCACTTTCTAAAATGCAATGTTCAGTATAAAAGAAAAATAGTAGTTATGTATTGTTCTGCCTGTGAATAGTCATGTGGGTGGTCCAAGTCTCTGGAGTGGTCATGTAGTCCTGGCTTGCAAGAAAGCTCCAGTGGAATAAAAGCCTCTGCTCAGTCCATAGATGACTCTGAGACCAATGCACCTGTTCACTACGCATGCACCAAATGCTGGCTTGCAGACCATGAACATATGACTTCTCCTGAGACCAGGGCTAGTCACAGGAAGCACACTACTTTATGACTTTATTTTGAAATGAATGCTGAAAGTTACATTGTAGAAAATTAAATATTTGCACAACATACTGTATGAAAGGTTCCCTTTAAGATACCCATTAGGTTTAATATTCTAATCATAGCAGGGTATTTAATTGGCCTTTTCTGTTATCTTCTATTGATTCAGTGGTAAATGGTTAACATCTACTATAATACATATCAATTTGTTACCCACCTACTCTTCCCTTATCAAACTGCATTTACAACAGACTAACACAGACTGCATTCACTCACTGTCTGTATAATGTCACTTTATGTTCTTAAAACATTTTTTTTTCTAAAGACTTCACATAATTTGTCCTAATTAGAGAGCAGAATGCACACCATATAATAGAACAGCAGTGAAACAAAATGGGAGCGAGTCAGGGACATTATCCATCCTCTGTTTATAATCAGGACATTTGCACAGCATTCTACATGTTTGCAAGGACACACTGTACAGTCACAGTGCTGTAAACCTTTCTTTTATATGTTCTTACTTGAGGAGAAAAGGAAAATGTTCCATTTGTTTTGGAGTATGTTTTATGCCCTTGAGAACCTGACTGAGGGCAACAACAAGCAAATTACAGTTCTGCTTGTAATTCATTATAACCAGACTGACTGTACATTAATTAGCTGATTCTGGATATGACAGATAAGGTGACTGTAAATGCCGGTTATGGTCTTAAAACTCGATTTTATATCCTATCACGGGTTGAATTATTAATCAGAGTGAGAGAGCAGGGGAGGACTCCTCTCACCCAAACTGTGTCCGTTTCAGAAATTGGATGTCTGAAGTAGAAATGAAATGACTGCATGAGATTCGGCATTAATGCAGAATCAGATTTATGCTAAGTTTAGGGAGGTGCGAGAACAGGTCACTCAAAGTAAAAATTGAAAACATATGGTTGTTATTAGTTCCGCAATCAAACATGTAAGAGAAGAGAAGAGACATGATCATGCTGTACTCCATTCAATTCATTTTTTTGCCATGCAGCAACAATAACCTGATAAAATGATAATGATCCTTCACAGTCGAGCAAACGATTAACGATGGCATAAAAGGTTGAGTGCAAGTAATATTCCATTATAAGATTGGTCTAGACAGCACCAGAGTTTATGGCTGGCATGTCCCCCTGAATTTAGATGCCTGTCCATGATGAAGACAAATGATGAATGACCCTAGATGAACCTAGATGATGATCAACTGGTCCTTCTCACCTCTCAAACATTGTGTTCCTATTCATGCCTGGATTACAGCCACAGGTCTTAAAATACAGTTTGTCAGAACATTAAAAGGGAACTTGGCGTACATGTGTTATAAGCTACACTGAATTTTCCCATAAAACTATATAATAATCTACTCAGCTCCTCCTCCTCTAAAATGTGATACTGATCAAATAGAATGCATGTCCATAGTGATAGCTTCCCTTTAAAGGGGTTGGACACCTTTTGGAGAGTTTTTGGCAAATCCCCCTCTTAAAAAAAAGGAAGCATACTTACCTTCTCCCTACAGCTGGGTCCCAACTCCTTCACTCCACAACCTCAACTTCAACAGCACGGGTACCCACATGTCAACTGCCATTTTGACACCCCTGCAACCAATCACTAGAGGCAGCCAAGACCTGCACCTATTCACCAGCCAGAAGATCAGGTCACTGCTGCAGCCACTAATTGGGTGCGGTGGTGTGAAAGCAGATTTTGACAGCAGGAGACTCAAGTGGGGTAGCTGAGAAAAAGGAGCAAGAGGGCCGGTACCCAGCAGAAGGGTAAGTATCCTTTCTTTATATAGGTCTGGACAGCAGAGGGGTTTTACAGAAAAAATAGCAAAAGGTGGCCAACTGCTTTAAGGCAGAGGTTGTCCAACTTTGTAGTATATTAGAAGTGGCGCACAGCTGCCAAACTACTGGTGCCCTGTAGGTTAACTCCTTCTGAGCTTCTTATGGATCCCCTTATTTACAGCTGTCTCAGAATTACAGTACCTTTATATTGCTATGCAATGTGCTGAACATGTACAGGATATGTATCCTAAGTAAGAATTACTGCTTCAGATTAGAATAATTCTGTTAACTCTGGATTGATGTACATCCAAGAAACATCTGAAAACTGACTAATATGCCTGGATGTGTTCAGTCCTCTGACATGAAAAGTTTCTCCAGATGAGATTCGCCTACTACACATGACAGTAGCACAGATGAGTGAGTCTTTGTTGTGCTATTTTGGGAGGATTATGGCCTATTATCTTAAAGAGTTTATGTAAATGTCACTCATTAGATAGCAGAGGAAAGTAAGTTGGATTTGGGGATATCCGCTATTAAATCCTTCTGAAATTATCGTCCAGACGATGAGCTCCCACCGAACCGGACTGATCTTTCCATCCCCTGGTCCCCTTGACAGCCAAGCGATTTTTAACAAGCAGAGCTGGAATTTTCTTTGTTAATATAAATGAGGTGATGGGAATTTTCCCTGACTGATTAAACTGAAATCCTTCCAGTGGGGATTCAAGGGTTTAATTCCAACTAATGCAAACAAGATAATCAAGATGAGAATTTAAGCATCTTGTTAATGGTGATATGGATTGCTTCAGCATCCGGAATATCTCATCATTGCTGCTGTGGTTTAGTGAATGAGTGACCTGGCCTCTCTAACTCTCAGATAAAGGTTTATTAAAATTGCAATATAGATCTGGATTGAGCCAGGCTGGTGTTAACTCTTTACGGCTTTTGAGAAATTTGTCACAAGAACCTGTCCTGCCGTTTGGGTTATCTTTAACTATCTTAATCCAATTAACCTCCAGGACCTACAGCTTAGCAATATGTTTCCGAGATAGCTATCTGGGTTGATTAGAATCCATCTCGGGAGAATGTTTCACTGCAAAAGCTTAAAATGTTACAAAACGTTTGCACAATATGAAACAATTATCACTTTTTCATAAAAGTCAACAATACAATTAAATGGTTTCTTTTTTTGCCATTGTTTAAAGTCTATTTCCCTCCTAATAGTACATGGAGAAACCTTGCCACGAATTTAGCAACTCATCCAGGCATAAGTGTCCCAGTACTCGCATCAGTTGTATGGTTCAGGCAGTATGCTCATGAATAAAGATGAGAGAATCGATTGAGAGTTCTATACCTGTCAGGGAGTGTCCCCAATGCCAAGGATTCTCCCCCTGGCACTTAATTGACGGGACTGGACACAGGGTTGGACTGGCCCACCATAATACCAAAGGATCCTTCTGTGGGCCCAAACTCTGATGATAATGGACTACTAATGAAACAGGGTCCTTGCGTGCTTATATACTCAGAGGGTGGGCCCTCAGAATCATTTCTGGTAGGCCCAAGACACTACAGCCTGACATCTCAGCGGCCCTGACAATTCCATCCTTGCACCACTACTCAAGTACTGAGGCTCTACTTCCACCTCAGATGAACAATTGCCTCTCCAGAAGTGGAGTCCATGTGTTTGCGCCATTACTTGGAATAGCAGAACAGATGTGAAATTGTCAGGGATTGTCAACGAAGTAGCAGGGGGAGCGTCTTCAGCTTCAGGAACCCCTCTTCACAAGTGCAATAATCTGATGGATGAGATAAATCAATTTGTACGAATCAATTCATTTCTACTCATGAACTTGCATTTTAGTATTCAATTCACATTGTAATCACTGGGAGTAAATGTAACTAGCAATGCTTATCCCAATCTTCACAGTGGCTCAAGTCACATTAGTCATAATATGAAACCGTAAACTTATATATGTAACTTTAATAAGTCAATGACTACAGACACAATGTAAGTTGGAATTATTATGTTTAACATGAATAAATATTTATAATTAAATAAGCATAATAAATTAATCTGAATAAATAAATTAAAACCATAAAGTGTGAAATTCATCACTGATTAAACCATCAGGTGCCATATCAACCAGTTCGGCTGGGCAACAAAAATCCCACTTACAAACATTTCAACAATTCACAAGAAACATAAAATAGGGAGGGCGCTGGTTTTCACTCTTGAACAGGCTCCAACCACAGGAAAACACCGCAATATAAGGGGGCTGTCCAAGTTCCCCTTACTGCCACTGGCCAATTACATTATGAGCTGATGGCCTGGGAAGATTGACAAGCAATTTAACTGCCAGGGGCTCCAATCGGAAGGCAGATGAACCTGCATCCCTCTGCCTAACCTCACAGATGAGAGATTAAATGATGAAGTCCGGTGTGACCGTTGTTTCCCGTAATTGTGGCCAGGAGCGGGCTGTATTACAGCCGACACCCACGATATATGGAGCAGTCTCATTGCACGTCACGGTAGCTGAAGGGATTAAACATGCAACTCAAAACCTTTAGGAAATTAAATATATAGAATCTTCCTATGACAGTGACCGAGTAATCATGTGTCCCTCAAGCAAAATGCTATGTGGAGCCCCTTGTCATTTTGTGTTAAAGGGCTTCAATGTTGCAAAATAGGGCTTTGTAACTTTTTGGGCATGAACAACTTACTTTGGTTTTGAAAAGTGGGTGGCGAAGTTTGCATGGTTTGCATGGTTTGCATGTCAAGATGACTTAAACCAAATTTATCAACTGGATTTTTTAATTTTTTATATTCACAAAAATTGTTGCAATTTTACTTCAGTAAAAAGGTGTCATAGAAAGTGGAGTAACTTCTCAAGACAGAAGTATTAGACTTACTGTAAATATGCACCAAATTTAAATTTGGTGTAAATTATGACAAGTCAGACTCCTGCAAAACTGACTTCCCTTCATAGTGAATGTCCTCTTTGTTTTATTATTATTGCAATGGTTAAAAGGTCATTTCTCTCCTATTAGCACATGGAATAACCTTGCTAACAATTCAGTAACTTATCCCAGCATGTGTCCCACTATTTGCAGAAGTTGTTTAGTTCTGGCAGTATACTCATGAACCAAGAAACCCATGAATAGTGGAGACATAGAGGAAAATGTATCAAGACTGGCATTAGAAGCTTGACCAAATTTATTAAGCCTCTTAATAATTTAATGCATGTATGTTAAAGGGGTTCTTTGGAATTTTAATATTGATGGCCTATCCTAAGAACAGGTCATCAATATTGGATCATCAGGAGCTCAACTCCTAACACCCTGCCAATCAGCTGTATGAAGAGGCTGTGGCGCCCGTGATCACTTGACCACTTCCTAGGCCTTGTGGACATCAAGTTTATCAGTCACATGACCTAGACACAGCTCAGTCCAATTCAAGTGAATGGGTCTGAACTGCAATACTGAGCATAGCCACTGAATGGCTGTGAGGAGGCTGCAGCATTTATGTGAACACAGGTGAGTGCCGCGACTTTCTTATACAGCTGATGATTGACATGAAAGGAGTCGGACCCCTACTGATCTCATATTAATGACTAGAGATGAGCGAGTAGTGAAATATTCGAAAGTTCGAAATTCGATTCGAATAGACCGCGAAATTCGACTATTCGACCGAATATCGAATCCCATTAAAGTCTATGGGAAAAAAATGCTCGCCACTTGGAAATCTCAATTCGACCACTTGGAGGTCACCAAGTCCACCCTGAAACCTCAGAAAAGGATGCCAACACTGCTGGAATGCAACTGGGACAGCAGGGGAAGCATGTCTGGGTGCATATAACGCGCCCAAGTCGCACTATTACGCCACTATCACAGCCTCTCAACAATACACTCCAAAGACAATGTAACCTCTCTGTAAAGTGAGACCATACAAGGAAACCTTCTTTCCTCTACATTGCCATGGACCCCAAGCCAAACTAGACAAAAAAGAAGATAAAATTCTGCACCCCTTAAAATCACGTTGCCTATGACAACCACAGATGGCATAGGCAAAGGGGAAAGCAAATAGACCCCACCCCTAATTGTCATTGTGTGTGTGTGTGAGATGTGGTCAGACATGTCTTCTTTAAAATGTAAAAACAACTCAAACACATGCAGAAGCCTTAAAATGCCCAAATTGTTGGCGCTTGAGATGTCAGTGACCCGACCTGGCCCAGTGTCATGTCTAGCAGGTAAAGCAGTGGGGATGTTGAGGGATGCGTAGGACCGCAAAAGGCAGGAAGAGGCCGTGGGCTGGCCAGAGGCTCATGGAGAAGGCAGGCTAGAGCCTGCAGGGCCGCATCTCTTCCCTATACCAGGCCCCCACACAAAGCTCTCCCCATCGAGGGCTCTTAGGTCCTTGTTGTGAAAATATTTTAATGAGTGCGCAAAGTTAGCTTGAGGTGAGCCCTCGAAAAAATTAAGTGGAGGCCCAAGAGGTGAGCCCTCGAAAAAATTAAGTGGAGGCCAAAGAGGTGAGACCTCTTAAAAATTGTATTAAGGCCCAAGAGGTGAGCCATAATAAAAATTGTATTAAGGCCCAAGAGGTGAGCCATAATAAAAATTGTTTGTAGGCCCAAGAGGTGAGACCTCTTAACAATTGTATTAAGGCCCAAGAGGTGAGCCATAATAAAAATTGTTTGTAGGCCCAAGAGGTGAGACCTCTTAAAAATTGTTTGTAGGCCCAAGAGGTGAGCCATGAGAAACATTGTTTGTAGGCCCAAGAGGTGAGACCTCTTAAAAATTATGTGGAGGCCCAAGAGTGAGGCAAAAATTTGGCCAGAGGACCTCTTAAAAATTATGTGGAGGCCCAAGAGGTGAGACCTCTTAAAAATTATGTGGAGGCCAAAGAGGTGAGACCTCTTAAAAATTGTGTGGAGGCTAAAGAGGTGAGACCTCTTAAAAATTGTGTGGAGGCTAAAGAGGTGAGACCTCTTAAAAATTGTTTGTAGGCCCAAGAGGTGAGACCTCTTAAAAATTATGTGGAGGCCCAAGAGGTGAGACCTCTTATAAATTATGTGGAGGCCAAAGAGGTGAGACCTCTTAAAAATTGTGTGGAGGCTAAAGAGGTGAGACCTCTTAAAAATTGTGTGGAGGCTAAAGAGGTGAGACCTCTTAAAAATTGTGTGGAGGCTAAAGAGGTGAGACCTCTTAAAAATTGTGTGGAGGCTAAAGAGGTGAGACCTCTTAAAAATTGTTTGTAGGCCCAAGAGGTGAGCCATAAATATTTTTTTTTTTTTTATGGAGCTAATCTACGGCGGTTAAGGAGGAGGTGGAGGAGGAAATGGCACTTCATACAGATGGCACTTCACTTTTGGCTGCTTTCCACTGTTGGAGAAGCAAAGTCCGGGTCAATCCACTTGCTGATTATTTTGATTAGCGTCAGCCTGTCGGCATTGTCGGTTGACAGGCGGCTGCGCTTATCGGTTATAATGCCCCCGGCTGCGCTGAACACCCTTTCTGATAGCACGCTGGCGGCAGGGCAGGCAAGCACCTCCAAGGCGTACAGGGACAGTTCCAGCCACGTGTCCAACTTGGAGACCCAGTAAGTGTAGGACGCCGAGGGATCGGGGAGGACAGGGGTACGGTCTGCCAGGTACTCCCGCAACATCCGCCGATACTTGTCCCTCCTGCTGATAGCGGGCCCCGCAGTGATGGAAGTTGCACGAGGGGGTGCCATGAACGTGTCCCACACCTTGGAGAGTGTTCCCCTGGTGGCTGTGGGCCTGATAGATGTTGTGGGACTCTGGGAGACCCTCTCCTCTCTGCTGCCAGCGATGGTGGGTGGGAAAATCTCCATCATGTTCTGCACGAGTTCCCTCTGGTATTCCAGCAATCGATTCGTCCTCTCCTCTACCGGAATAAAAGAGGAGACGTTATCTTTATACCGGGGGTCCAGGATTGCGAAGACCCAGTACAGTTTGTTCTCCACTATCCGAACAACATGTGTGTCCCGGGAAAAGCAGCCCAGCATGAAGTCAGCCATGTGTGCCAGACTCTGAATAGGCATGACCTCACTGCCCCCACCAGAAGGATCACTTGCCATTTCCTCCTCTTCCTCTTCCGCCTCCTCTCCGCCCCATCCGCGCTGAACCAATGGGACACACACAGCCTGACTGCTACCCTCGCCGCCAGCATCCTCCTCCTCTTCCACAGCCACCTCCACGTCGTCCTCCTCCTCATCCTCCTCCTCCTGCAACTGCCACCTTGAAGCAGACAAAAGTGTGGTCTGACTGTGTAGCTCCGTTGCGTCTCCTCCTACCCCCGTCTCCTCTGCGTGCAATGCGTTCTCCCTTATTGCGATGAGCGATTCTTTAAGGACGCATAGGAGCGGGATGGTTACGCTCACTATAGCGTCCTCACTGCTGACCTTCTTGGTGGACTCCTCAAAGATACGCAGTACATCGCATATGTCTGCCATCCATGGCCACTCGTGGTTGGCAAACTGAGGGAGCTGAGTTGGAGGCACGCGTGGATTCATAATCTGGTACTCCATCAATGCTCTCTGCTGCTCACACACCCTGGCCAACATGGAATAGGTGGAATTCCAGCGAGTCGGCAGGTCGCACAACAGCCGATGTTCAGGCAAATGGAGGCGTTGCTGGAGTTTTTTTAAGCTAGCAGCAGCTACAGTTGACTTCCGAAAGTGTGCGCACAAGCGCCGCACTTTCACCAGTAGCTCTGCCAGGTTGGGGTAAGTCTTTAGAAATTTTTGGACTACCAGATTAAAAACGTGGGCCAGGCATGGTACGTGTTCGAGTTCGGCAAGCTCCAGAGCGCCACTAGGTTCGGCCGTTATCGCACACGACCATGCCTGGTCCTAGCTGCAGCGGCGACAGCCACATATCCGTCTGCTGCAATATGGCGTCCCTCACCTCTGGGGTGCTGTGCTTCCTGTCGCCCAAGCTGATGAGCTTAAGCACCGCCTGCTGACGTCTCCCCGCGCCAGTGCTGCAACGCTTCCCAGCTAGCGGCTGAGGGCGATGTTAAGGCAGAGGAGGAGGAGGAGGAAGAGGAGGGGGGTTTATCAGAACCCGTGCTGGCAATCTTGGGCGGGGGTGGTAGGTAGGCCATCTCTGTTTGCGACCCCCGTCCCCGCTCCACAACATTCACCCAGTGTGCCGTCAAAGAGATGTATCGTCCCTGGCCGCAAGCGCTTGTCCACGAGTCGGTGGTCAAGTGGACCTTTGCGCTGACTGCGTACCTCAGGGCCCACCTGAATGTTACGCGACACGTGCTGGTGCAGGGCGGGGACGGCAACTTCCGGGGAAAAGTAATGGCGGCTGGGGACGGAATAGCGAGGTGCGGCAGCCGCCATCAGGTCGCGGAAGGCCTGCGTCTCCACAAGCCTAAACGGCAACATCTCCAGGGCCAGCAGTTTGGAGATGTGGCAGTTTAAGGCTTGGGCTTGGGGGTGACTCGAGGCGTACTTCCGCCTGCGGTCGAACGCCTGCGAGATGGACAGTTGTTGGGACGGGGAGTGTGAAGGTGCAGGCGAAGAGGCGGGGGAAAGGGGAGGCTGAAGGAGAAGGCCCCAAAGTAGCCGAGGCAGAGGCAGATGTGGAGGTGTCCTGGCTGGAGGTCTGGACCACAGTGGCAGCACACAATAAGGGGGAAGAGGCAGTGGCAGGAAGACTTGCGCAGGTTGTATTGCGTTTGCTCTCTCCAACTCAGCCCAGTGCTTGACTTCCAAGTGACGCCGCATGCCTGAGGTTGTCATATTGCTCTTCTCAGAGCCCCTACTCAGTTTTGAGTGGCAGAGTGTGCAAACCGCGCTCAGTTTGTCATCCGCACAAACATTAAAAAATCTCCACACCACAGAAGTACGAGGCCTCAATGGGGGAGCTTCGCGCGACTGCCCGCTCCTGGGAACAGCTTCGGCCCTGCTGGCTGTGGCCTCACTTCTCTGTCTGGACTGTCCCCTGCCTGTGGACATCCCTCTGCCTGTGGACATCCCTCTGCCTCTGGACATCCCTCTGCCTCTGGACATCCCTCTGCCTCTTGCTGCCTTTTTCGGTGCTGCGCAGACCACCACCTCTCCACTGCTTTCCCCGCTGAACATCACCCCTGGCCAAGTGGGGTCGGTCATTTCGTCATCCACCACCTCCTCTTCCACTTCCTCACTCTCTCCTCCTCCTGCCCACTGGACATTCCAACAGCCTCCCTTGATGGCAACTGCGTCTCATCATCATCATCGCTCATGATAACAGATGCTGGTTCAGGGTCCACATCAGCAGGAGATGGCGAATACTCAAGTGTTTGGGCATCACTACAAACAAATTCCTCTGCTAGCTCCTGGAATTCTTGCAGCACATCTGAAAAAGGACCCGAAAAGAGCTCCTGGGAGGGGTCAATGGTGGGATGACTCTGTTGGCCAGGTGTGGAGGAAGGAGGGTCAGAGTGAGACTGTGTGGATGACTGGCTGGTGGACAACTGTGTGGAAGCGCTATCGGCTATCCATTGCACCACCTGTTCAACCTGCTCAGGCCTCAACAGCGGTGTAACCCGCCCCCTGCTTAACTGTCCCATAAAGGCAGGGATTCTGGATGAGTGGGATCCTGGCTGACCCTCACCAGCACGCATTGTATCCCCACTGGCTTCAACAAGGCCCCCAACAGCATTTCCGCGCCCCCGTCCTCGTCCACGTCCGATTCCGCTAGCCCCCCTCCGCATTTTATTTTTTTTTGTTACAATATTTTTCCATCACAGCCGTGTACTAACAGTTCAGACGGTGTGTTTTAACACCACGTATATAAAAATATTTTGCAAGAGAACGCACAGTACAGGTGCCAATGAAAAGGCCATTTTTTTTATATTTCTAGGTACACAGCCGTGTACTAACAGATCAGACGGTGTGTATTAACACCACGTATATAAAAATATTTTGCAAGAGAACGCACAGTACAGGTGCCAATGAAAAGGCCAATTTTTTTTATATTTCTAGGTACACAGCCGTGCACTAACAGATCAGACGGTGGGTATTAACACCACGTATATAAAAATATTTTGCAAGAGAACGCACAGTACAGGTGCCAATGAAAAGGCCAATTTTTTTTACATTTCTAGGTACACAGCCGTGTACTAAGAGATCAGACGGTGTGTATTAACACCACGTATATAAAAATATTTTGCAAGAGAACGCACAGTACAGGTTCCAATGAAAAGGCCTATTTTTTTTATATTTCTAGGTACACAGCTGTGTACTAACAGATCAGACGGTGTGTATTAACACCACGTATATAAAATTATTTTGCAAGAGAACGCACAGTACAGGTGACAATGAAAAGGCCTATTTTTTTATTATTTCTAGGTACACAGCCGTGTACTAACAGATCAGACGGTGTGTATTAACACCACGTATATAAAATTATTTTGCAAGAGAACGCACAGTACAGGTGCCAATGAAAAGGCCTATTTTTTTTATATTTCTAGGTACACAGCCGTGTACTAACAGATCAGACGGTGGGTATTAACACCACGTATATAAAATATTTTGCAAGAGAACGCACAGTACAGGTGCCAATGAAAAGGCCTATTTTTTTTATATTCTAGGTACACAGCCGTGTACTAACTGATCAGACGGTGGGTATTAACACCACGTATATAAAATTATTTTGCAAGAGAACGCACAGTACAGGTGCCAATGAAAAGGCCTATTTTTTTTATATTTCTAGGTACACAGCCGTGTACTAACAGGTCAGACGGTGGGTATTTACACCTGGTATACAAAAAGGGTATTGCAGGCACACAGAACCCAGAACACTAGAGCCAAATAAACTGTATTTAAAAAAAATAAATAAATAAAACAGCCGTATACTGCCAGATCAGATGGTGCATATACACACTAGGTATATAACAGGGTTTTGCAGCCAAAAAGAACGCAGAACAGTAGTGCCAAATATAGTTTGGTATGTAGCAGAGCACCTAATACACCACTAATGCCTCTCTCTGTCCCTACTCCAGCAGCTATCCCTGAATACAGCAGCCGTTCTCTGCAGAGTGTATATTGTAGTAAAGCTATCACTGTACTGCACTATAGTAGCCCTGATAAGGGCTTTTAATCACGCTCCTGCCTGTCCAACAGCTAAAACCTATCTCTCCCTTCTCCAGCCTCTGTCCCTGACTAAGTTCACGCAGCATATGCGTACGAGCAGGAAGAGCTGAGTTTTTAATATTCGAGGTCACATGGTTTTTCCAGCCAATCCATGTAGACGCCGTTTTCGCGCTGCCAGCGTGCTCCGCGGGCCTGTCATACATGCATGGTGATTGGTGGAAAAAGAGCGCCAGGGAAGGTGGGAGGGGAAACGAATTCTAAGTGCGCCATCGCCGTTATACTCGATTGAAATCGAGTATGCCGAATAGCGTAGTATTCGATCGAATACCGGCTCGATCGAACACTACTCGCTCATCTCTATTAATGACCAAGTCAGAGGATAGGCCATCAATATGAATATCCCAGAGAACCCCTTTAATAATTTTGGCACACGTCAGCTGATCCATGCTCCAGAATCTGAATTTAGGTGATCTCAAAAAGGAAATTAACTTAAATTTGTTGGACCTCTTAAGCTCCACTCCTTCCATCCACACATCGTCTACTAAAAAAAAATAGTGTAGTGAGGGGGCTTACACACCTTTTCTACACTTGAAAACGGGTGTAGAACCTTTAACAAATCACCCCTATAATTTTCATCTATAATCAATTGCATGTAATTGTGGGAGGACACAAATAAAACATCATTGGAACAATTCTGTATATTTTGCAGCAATTAATGAAGAAGTTCAGGTCTGACTATTATGGTCCATTTACACATCCGGAAAATGGGTCCGCATCCGTTCGACAATTTTGCGGAACGGGTTCGGACCCATTCATTTTCATTGGGGCCGCAAAAGATGCGGACGCACACAGTGTGCCGTCCGCATCCGCACTTCCGGTCCGTGGCCCCGCAAAAAAATAGAACATGTCCTATTCTTGTCCGGAGCCACGGACAAGAACAGGCATTTCTATTATAGACTGCAAAACACTTGCGGACGTGTGAATGATCCCTGGATCATTTGAATATTTTTATGAGCATTATATATATATATATATATATATATATATATATATATATATATAGTTAAACGTATTAAGGGGCTGTTCAGATTTCATTTATGCTGTATGTCAAGCAGATATGTTTCTAAACAGAAAAAACGTATGTATGGCTTGATGTACCTATAGACTAGCAAACATACTGTAGTTCAATAGTGCATAGTTTTGACTCCATTTGTCATTGTCACTTTTTTTTTTTTTTTGCAAGACTGGATTTGCACATTTTTTCTGTCCTACAAAAACAAAAATGATAGAAAAGTGTACTTTTTTTTACATTGCAGTAAATGTGAGACAGATGGAAGCGTAAGACAATACGTTTCTATCTGTTAAACATATCCGTTTTTATCCAGATACTTCCTACTTCCTTTGATACACTAGAAATCTTTATTTCACTAAAACAGATACATTTTGTGTTTAAAAAACAGACACAAAGAAATTGAAACGTATCCACATCCATCAAATGTATACGTTAAAAAAAGGATAAAATTGCATAGGTTTGTGTACGTTTTTTTTAATGTATGTCTAAACGTATCCGCTTGTGAACAGGTCCTAACACACACAGACACAGCATATCAATATGTATATGTGAAAGTGTGTTTGTCATATACGGCAGCCGTTCTCTGCCGTATATGATATTGATATGATATTTCATTACGACGGAACATGTTTATGTATGGTATAACGAATTATTGCACATGGTTAACAGATTTTCTATGCAAACAAATTCCTCCAGTATAAAGTTAGCAGAGGTTTGTACATTGATTTACATCTGCTGGATGATAAATAGTTCCACAGGCTCCTGCTGCGTGGATTAAAGTGCACACAATTGGATTTTTAATCACTTTCTTCCAAAATGCTAGATGTAATTACAATGTCTTCTTTGTCCTTATAACATTGTCAAATAAGGCTAAGGTTGTCCATACTACTGAGCCCGCTAAGCATTTATTTAGCATGTAATTGGGATGCTTAATGCTTACTTCCAGGAATACAATCAGGGCAATACATTCAGAGCATTTGTCTAAGTGTGGCTTTAGGTCATTTTGTACCTGCAAAGAGACAAAAAAAAAATAACTGATGTTTCTTTGAAAACAGAGTACAAGAAAATCTCCTCATAAATCATAGCAGCCTTTAAAAGCGCTAGAGGAAAGGGCTTCGGCATACTTGACTAATGCTGACCCAAAATGTAAGCTTTAACATTTAAGGACAATCAATTTTAAAATCCAGAGTTTTGATTTTCTATGCAGGACATAAATGATTACATAAAAAAACACTAAGGAGGAGATTTATTAAGATTGGCGTCTCATACTGAAGTTACTTCTGGCAAATGCATTAACTCCTTAGGGACCAGCCAGTGTTGCCCGTATGAGGGTTTGTTTTTTGGGGGACAAGTTGTAGTTTCTATTGCCACCATTTTGGGGTACATATCACTTACTGCTTAACTTTTATTAACAACACTTCTGACATTTTCTTATAGCATTCACTGTCATTATGGAATACTTTGATGGGATTTTACTTGAAAACAATGAAAAAAATGTCTTGAATTTGTTTTGGGTTTGAACTGAACAAAAATTGTACACATTAACATGAAGAGTCATGTATGACACTCTAAGGTCTCCTAGGACTGTATCCAACCCCTTTCAAGCTCTTTAACGCCTTGACAACATTAGTGACAGTGACATATATGGCTATGGGTGAATGTATGGTAGGCAGAGGTGAGAAACGATCTATCTAAAAACACACTGCACTGTTGGGTTTCATTTTCAAAATATAACATGGTCCACACATTATTGTGTGATGCCTTCTCCTCTGTCTTCTAACCCCGTAAAATGGTGGCCACAATTTTGAGAGATTTGCCTGAATTGGGCAAAGATTTTGATTTGGCTGAAATCCCCATGTTCACTCATTTCTAGTCTTCATCTGAAGTTCCAGATCCACATCTGTAGGACAAAGCTACACCACCTACCCCTTCGTCTTGAGCTTAGCCAGGCTATAAATATTTTTTGCTCCAGTTATCATCAGGATAATGCAGATAACCCACAAACCACTCCTTATTCTGGTAGATCTATATATAAGTCATCTATGGAAATCTTGGCCTATATTCTATGTGATAACCCATATGGGAATTTTGCAATCCAACTGACATCCAAATATAACTCTGCTTCCTTGTCGCTAGTGGGAAATATAAACCCTGGCAGTTCTGTGGCAAATTACACTTCATTCTTAGATCTCTGTATCAGCAGGTTTAAGGAATTAAGCAGAGTGCCAAATGTGCACTATTGGGATAAAGATAGAGTATATTTTATGGCATGACATAGCTTGCTTATTTACCTCAAGCTGAGAGATGCAGAATTGGAATCTAATGTTTAGCCCAGTCTCTGCATAATATTTTATTGGTTCTACATAAACTTATAGCAAATCCAATCAGATTGTGCCTGAGAAAAAAACTATTTTTAAACAGCTATTGTCTTCATAAATGATACATATGCAAAATTCCTTGGAAGCAAGATGAAGCACACTGTAACAAATGTCACGCTTCTGTCACATTCAAAGGTTTATGCATTAATAATATGCGTTACGGGCGCATATTTTCACTTACACTGTTTCTTCACTCCCTATATAAATGTCACAACATGATTGGAAAGCAAACATAGTGACATTTGCTTTAATATTGTTGGAAAACTAGGTGCTTTATTGTGTTGTATTTGACGGTACATTATTTAGCCTTCTTTAGAGGAGTCTGAGACAAAGTTGTCGGTATTTGTCAGAGTTTCTTCTTATGGTTATATAGAAATCAATCTAGAGAAACATCTGGGGAATGTGCTCTTAGAAGCTTCATACAATGTCTATGGCCTTCTAATACAGAATAGTGTCCACCGAAGTCCATACATGTCATTGTCAGACTGGTGTGCATAAAGCCCACGAGTAAAATCTATATGGGGGCAAAATGTATAGCTACATGCAAATATTATGTGTTCACACAGCAGAAGACTGCAACAAGATGCTCAAGATGATTGACTATGAAACCCTGCAGCCACTTTGAGGTGGCCGGTCCCTGGGTAAAGAGGATACTACTTGGCCTGCCTGTGTTCCTAAAAGTCATGTCCACCACCTGATGCATCTATAATAATAATAAACTGACTAATCTACCAAGTTTTTTTTATATGGATTCACAGGCTGGTAGTGGTGCTGTAAGCTGCCTGTTCATAGGTAATGCAGTCTACTGTGCCATATGTCACTTGTGCATCGAGTGGGGGACTGTAGGTCCATCTTTGCACAGGGGCTCACCAGAGGATTCACCTATTTCCTTGTGGGCCAGTCTAACCCTGGTACAGGTGTCTTAGCATGAGTCCTAAGACAAAAGCAAATTTCTGATGATCAGGGGTGCCAAGACCTCAGTAAACATGAGAATGATGTAGGTAGAAATTTGTTCTGCGTCAGTCACCAACATTTGTAAACAGCAACAGCAGAACAGTGGCTTGGTCTTCCTTTATGGACACTTTTTGCATAAATCAGTAGATTTGCAGCCATTAAAGAGTCCCGTCAGCACTGACCATTCTTTGGGAGTGATTGATCACATTTTTTCGATCTATTAACACATTAACTGACTTCTTGTATAGCAATGAGGGTCACATAACATGGAGACCATAATACCTGCTTTGCTCATTTTGCACAGTCCTCCATTGTTTCTGTAATCAGTGTTCTGAGTAGAGATGAGCGAATCTTCAAAGATTCGCTTCGGTGAATATTCGCCAAATTTTTAATAAGATTCGCCTCGGATAACATTCGATTCGGTCAAAGTTGCGTTAAAAAATGTTTGTGTTCTGCGAAAATACAGTAAAAGTACGCTACTTAACTGAATACGTACGCATTAGCATACAAATGATCAAATGCGTAGCTTTAGCGTACAAATTATATGATGCGTTCGTAGCGTTAGCGTAGAAAGATTTAAGAAGAATCTTCTGAAGCGAATCTGAAAAGATTCAGATTCGCTTCGGTGTAGGAAATAAAGAAGATTCGTATCGAATCTACAAAGCGGCGAATAGATTTGCTCATCTCTAGTTCTGAGGTGTGACACACCAGGCCCAAAGATCTAAAGAAAGGCGGAGAAAATCCCCAGAGAGTTTTCCTATTGCATATTGTTGTATATGTATTTTGTAATAATTATACACTCTGGAGAGATAATCTATGATAAGAAATGTGTACAGTTGTGTTCTGCACCTGCTTATAAGAGCTAAATTTAACAATAGATGCTCTGCTCCAAACAATCTAAGCTAAGAGACGTCCTCAAAAAATGGCAATCTAATCTGAATGATTATATGTAATTTTAGTGATCCTAGAGTTAGTAGATTCTTCTGCTTCATCTGCAAGATTCGTGCTGTCTGATCTAGGGATGGACAAATCCCAGTCACCATAACATAGGCATTAAAAGGGTTGTCTCATGAAAACAACCCAACTCTAAATGAAAGCTGACAAGGCAATCAGCTGGTCACCACTGGTCTGGTTTTAGTTATGTATGTAGAAAGCTACAGCCAGCCATTCAATTTAGTATTACATACCAGCCATTCAAATGATTGCCTGATCATAAAATATCCGACAGTAGGATTCTCTAAAGCAAGTGCTGCTCCTGTAGGGAGCTTTTTGCTCTGTAATTTAAAAAAGGTGAGACCTTTAGCCAGGGGCAGATTGGCCATAGACCTTACAGGGAAATTTCAAGGTGGATCGGCCAGGGGGCCACCTGAGTCCTCATGGCTGGCCAGTGAAAGTTTTTGGGGATATAAATTTTGCTGCTGGTGGCAGTATTTTGATGGCCCGCTTACTTGTGTTAACCTTGCCTTCCATTAATTTGGATGCAACTACAAAACCGGGGCACTAGTAGTAATTTTTTCCAGGGCCATTTTAAGTTCCCAGTCCTCCCCTGCCTTCAGACCTTCCCTTTGTGGCATCCAAAAGACCTAATAGGGAATATGGGAAAGAGTTTTTTATTTTCTTTAGGTAACCTCTTTATGGCCAAGTTCAGACTGTCTATGCTGCCCCTAACAACCAATCATGGCACAACTGTGGTCAGTTGTTATGGACAGCAAAAACTATTTGTTTTAGACGTTTTTCATAAATCTATTTATTTTATTTTTTTCATGAAGAATTTTGTGGTGTTTTTCCCATAATTTTTTATAAAAAAAACAGCATCTGAGGGAAAAAAAAAACATTTCACAATAAAAATAAGCGATGGAACTTACTACAACCTGTACCTTAAAGAAATGCCTAAATAGCTAAAAAAAATAAATGTGCCTAACAAACTTTTTATTCATAGACTTTTTTTTAGAATGTTTGGCCTTTTTTCCTTTTTAATTTTGGCAGTACTATACCATTGAAAATTAAATACAAAATATTGTCATTCTGTCACATTCAGCTCAAATGATAAGACATACTATAAAGGTAATCCAATGTCAGTTTACAGCTGCTGTGAGGAGAATGTCTTATAAAGGGCAATCCACATGATAGTTGCGTAGATCTGCAGTCAAATGATCACTCATAATACCACACTGTAAAAGCTGTGTGGTATTTGGTTGCTTTGCCTAAAACAACAATCAGACTCCCAACAATGATACACATTTATAACAATCTGATGCACCCATATAATGTATGACCACTTTGCAACCCTAATTTCAAAATTAATATTTTTTTTGTGGGTTACTCTATTTCATATAGTAAAAAAAACAGCATTTTCTAAAATCTAACATTTTATTTAAAATTAAGAACCTGTTTCTGTTCGAAACGTGTAGACTGCATATATTGAATTATTCCAGTAGGTTTACGGTTTCACCAGCACTCTTCACTGTGGATCTAAGGTGGTAAACGTAGTGTTATATAGCATTTCATAACAAAATGTAATAAATAGTAAAATATAAATTACACATTAAAACCATAAATGTCTGATGAAAAAGAAGACTAAAGTGTGATTGTGAAGGATCAGTTTCCTCACACGACTTCTAGATTATATTGCTAAAGCAGTATGTGTTTTAGCGTTTGCAATTGATAATGTAAATAACGAGTAAAAATGTCTAATAAACTGCAGATGGGGACAATTTGTCTGAAATACTGAATATACTGTATGTGTTGGCAACAGTATATGGCACATCCTACAGTCATGGCCAAAAGTTTTGAGAATGACACAAATATTATATTTTCACATGATCTGCTGCCCTCTGGTTTTTATGTGTGTTTGTCAGATGTTTTTATCACATACAGAAATATAATTGCAATCATATGATGAGTAACAAAAGCTTATATTGACAGTTAGAATGAGTTAATGCAGCAAGTCAATATTTGCAGTGTTGACCCTTCTTCTTCAGGACCTCTGCAATTCTCCCTGGCATGCTCTCAATCAACTTCTGGACCAAATCCTGACTGATAGCAGTCCATTCTTGCACAATCAATGCTTGCATTTTGTCAGAATTTGTAGGTTTTTGTTTGTCCACCCGTCTCTTGATGATTGACAACAAGTTCTCAATGGGATTAAGATCTGGGGAGTTTCCAGGCCATGGACCCAAAATCTCTATGTTTTGTTCCCTGAGCCATTTAGTTATCACCTTTGCTTTATGGCAAGGTGCTCCATCATGCTGGAAAAGGCATTGTTGATCGCCAAACTGCTCTTGGACGGTTGGGAGAAGTTGCTCTCGGAGGACATTCTGGTACCATTCTTTATTCATTGCTGTGTTTTTAGGCAAGACTGTGAAAGAGCCGATTCTCTTGGCTGAGAAGCAACCCCACACATGAATGGTTTCAGGATGCTTTACAGTTGGCATGAGACAAGACTGGTGGTAGCGCTCACCTCATCTTCTCCGAATAAGCTGTTTTCCAGATGTCCCAAACAATCAAAAAGGGGATTCATCAGAGAAAATGACTTTACCCCAGTCCTCAGCAGTCCACTCCCTGTACCTTTTGCAGAATATCAGTCTGTCCCTGATGTTTTTTCTGGAGAGAAGTGGCTTCTTTGCTGCCCTCCTTGAGACCAGGCCTTGCTCCAAGAGTCTCCGCCTCACAGGGCGTGCAGATGCACTCACACCTGCCTGCTGCCATTCCTGAGCAAGCTCTGCACTGCTGGTAGCCCGATCCTGCAGCTGAAACACTTTTAAGAGACAGTCCTGGCGCTTGCTGGTCTTTCTTGGGCGCCCTGGAGCCTTTTTGGCAACAATGGAACCTCTCTCCTTGAAGTTCTTGATGATGCGATAGATTCTTGACTGAGGTGCAATCTTTCTAGCTGTGATACTCTTCCCTGTTAGGCCATTTTTGTGCAGTGCAATGATGACTGCATGTGTTTCTTTAGAGATAACCATGGTTAACAGAAGAGAAACAATGATGCCAAGCACCAGCCTCCTTTTAAAGTGTCCAGTGGTGTCATTCTTACTTAATCATGACAGATTGATCTCCAGCCCTGTCCCCATCAACACCCACACCTGTGTTAATGGAGCAATCACTGAAACAATGTTAGCTGGTCCTTTTAAGGCAGGGCTGCAATGATGTTGAAATGTGTTTTGGGGGATAAAGTTAATTTTCTAGGCAAATATTGACTTTGCAAGTAATTGCTGTTAAGCTGATCACTCTTTATAACATTCTGGAGTATATGCAAATTGTCATTATAAAAACTGAAGCAGTAGACTTTGTAAAAATTAATATTTGTATCATTCTCAAAACTTTTGGCCATGACTGTAGTTACAAGGGAAACAATATTTGTCAGGGTTGTTCTAGTGCTAATCATTACTATATAGAATTGGTTTCATATACCCCTCAGCAACTGATTTGGTTTTCCAAGTGTTTAATAAAGATTACTTATTCTCAGAATAAGTCATCGGTATGCGATAGGTCGGGGTCCAATGCCTAGAAGCCCTGACAATCAGCAGTTTGAAGAGTCTACAATGCTCTGTATCCTCTGAGAAGCTTACCAAGCACAGATCTATCCATTGGATAGTGGTTGTGCTTGGTATTGAAACTTAGCCCTATTCACTTGAATGGGACTGAATTGTGCCCTGGTCATGCGACTAATAATTTTAAAGCTATTGGCCTAGAAAGAGGCCGTGGCACTCAGTGATCTCTTCAAACAGCTGATTAGTGGTGGTGATGGGAGTCAGACCACCACCTATCAGATACTGAAGACCTATCCTGAGGATTTACCATCAGTATTAGGCTACATTCACACGTCCGCAAGTGTTTCGCGGTTCGCAAATTGCGGATCCGCAAAACACGGACACCGGCCATGTGCATTCCGCATTTTGCGGCCCACACATGGCCGGCTCTATAATAGAAATGCCTGTTCTTTTCCGTGGCTGCGGACAAAAATAGGACATGTGCTATTTTTTTGCGGGGCCGCGGACCGGGAGTGCGCATGCAGGGCTCTAGGTCTTTGTTATCTTTAAAATGTTAACTATTATACCCACTTTAATAAAATCTGCAAACAGTTCAGCTTTTCCTGATTTATTGGTATCAAATGTGCTCAATATTTAGTCATTACTATTGTTGATGTAGGCAAATCAATTTGAAGATCTTGAGATTTATTTCACCAGTCTTGCTTTCAAAGTCTGCCAATGCATTTGACAGCAATAGTAAAAGTTATGATTTGATTTGTGAACTTGAGCGATAAATTTGCTTCTTAAAGTGAAATGTCTTATTTGATATATGACCTATGGGCCTATAGACAAGTAGCAATTATACTTACCTGGCTCGGTGGTGCCAGAGACTATTTTTACCCAATGAACTAAAGTGTTCTCCTGAGAAAAGCAATGATAATTGCTTCTAAATTTGTTATCTTAGGAGTATGGCTCCTATGAGGATCACGGGGATGGCTGCAAGTGTACAATTTTCCCCTTACTAATTGCAATGTGGCATGCAGAGCACTTTGTATTGCCAGGGGACATAATGTATGTATGTGCTTGTGTACTGCTTTGTGCATGTACTACTACACTGCTATCTTTTCTGATTGATTGGACTTCCAGTTTTTTGTTGTAATAGTTAATTGTACAGCAGAGAAACAGCCAGACATTATTACCTCATTATCCTGCACTTGGCAATCCTTACGACCTAAACAACTTCGACATCAACTTTTCATGCAAACTTTTCCTGTAACAGTTCCCAGAGTCACCTGCTTTCTGCACTTGTGTGTGTTCGGAAAACTCATGCGAGCATGCAGTTTCAGTGAGATTTTATACCAGCATTTAATCATTGCTAATGGCTTTGAGCGGTGTTATACAATCAGAGCCTTAGAACATTCTGTATGAATTAAATGGATTAGAGTAATTAATCTGTTATTGGCATGGCAATCTTTTGCTGGAATACTGTAAGTTGGTTTATTTGATAAAGACAGATAACTAAAAATTACCATTATAGTACTCATTGGAATATTTACTTCTCATTTTGTAAGCTTTTTAATTCAGATTCAGAAGATATATTAATGAATAAACGACATTCTAACAAAGTATAATGTTTGTATATAGGTTTATTTATTACTAGAGATGAGCGAGTAGTATTCGACCGAACCGGTATTCGATCGAATACTACGCTATTCGTCATACTCGATTTCGATCGAGTATAACGGCGATGACGCACTTAAAATTCGTTTCCCCTCCCACCTTCCCTGGCGCTTTTTTTACACCAATAACTATGCAGGGGGGGTATGACAGGTCCTCGGAGCACGCTGGCATCGCGAGAACGGCGTCTACATGCATTGGCTGGAAAAACCATGTGACCTCGAATCATAAAAACTCAGCTCTTCCTGCTCGTTCGCATATGCTGCATGAACATAGTCAGGGACAGAGACCCGAGCAGGGAGAGACAGGCTTTAGCTGTATGAAAGTCAGGCAGGACCCCAAAAGTATATAACAGAAGCTCAGAATATCGCATTTACCACCATATATACCAGCTACCAGCGGACAGGAGAGTGATTGACAGCCCTTATCAGGGCTACTATACTGCACGGTATATAGCTGATTCTAACTATATACACTCTGCACAGAACGGCTGCTTTATTGAGGGATAGCTGCTGGAGTAGGGACAGAGAGAGGCATTAGTGGTGTATTAGCACCTATATACAAAACTATATTTGGCACTACTGTTGTGCGTTCTGTGTGCCAACAAAACTCTGTTATATACCTGGTGTGTATACGCACCATTTGACCTTCTGGCAGAATACGGCTGTATACGCCAAGTATTTTTCTTAAAAAAAAGTATATTTGGCACCACTCTTGTGCGTTCTGTGTGCCAGCAAAACCCTGTTAATATACCTGGTGCGTATAGGCATCTATTGACCTTCTGGCAGTATACGGCTGTATACGCCAAGTATTTTTCTAAAAAAAAAGTATATTTGGCACCACTGTTGTGCGTTCTGAGTGCCAGCAAAACTCTGTTAATATACCTGGTGCGTATAGGCATCTATTGACCTTCTAGCAGTATACGGCTGTATACGCCAAGTGTTCTCCTAAAAAATAAAGTATATTTGGCACCACTGTTGTGCATTCTGTGTGCCAGCAAAACCCTGTTAATATACCTGGTGCGTATAGGCATCTATTGACCTTCTAGCAGTATACGGCTGTATAGCCAAGTGTTCTCCTAAAAAATAAAGTATATTTGGCACCACTGTTGTGCGTTCTGTGTGCCAGCAAAACCCTGTTAATATACCTGGTGCGTATAGGCATCTATTGACCTTCTGGCAGTATATGGCTGTATACGCCAAGTATTTTTTTTAAAAAAAAAGTATATTTGGCACCACTGTTGTGCATTCTGTGTGCCAGCAAAACCCTGTTAATATACCTGGTGCGTATAGGCATCTATTGACCTTCTGGCAGTATACGGCTGTATACGCCAAGTATTTTTCTAAAAAAAAAAGTATATTTGGCACCACTGTTGTGCATTCTGTGTGCCAGCAAAACCCTGTTAATATACCTGGTGCGTATAGGCATCTATTGACCTTCTAGCAGTATACGGCTGTATAGCCAAGTGTTCTCCTAAAAAATAAAGTATATTTGGCACCACTGTTGTGTGTTCTGTTTGCCAGCAAAACCCTGTTAATATACCTGGTGCGTATAGGCATCTATTGACCTTCTGGCAGTATACGGCTGTATAGCCAAGTGTTCTCCTAAAAAATAAAGTATATTTTGCACCACTGTTGTGCGTTCTGTGTGCCAGCAAAACCCTGTTAATATACCTGGTGCGTATAGGCATCTATTGACCTTCTGGCAGTATATGGCTGTATACGCCAAGTGTTCTCCTAAAAAAATTTATATTTTGCAGAATGCGTGGCAAAAAAAAGTTAAACGCCTGAAATGCGGAAGGCTAGCGCAAAGGGACGTGGACGTGGACGAGGACGGGGGCGCGGAAATGCTGGTGGGGGTACAAACCGCGTTGAAGCCAGTGGGGATACAATGCGTGCTGGTGAGGGGCAGCCAGCATTCCGCTCATCCAGCATCCCTGCCTTTATGGGACAGTTAAGCGGGGGGCGGGTTACACCGCTGTTGAGGCCTGAGCAGCGTGAACAGGTGGTGCAATGGATAGCCGATAACGCTTCCACTCACTTGTCCACCACCCAGTCATCCACACAGTCTCACTCTGACCCTCCTTCCTCCCAACCTGGCCAACAGAGTCATCCCACCCTTGACTCCTCCCAGGAGCTCTTTTCGGGTCCTTTTCCAGATGTGCTGCAAGAATCCCAGGAGCTACCAGAGGAATTTGTTTGTAGTGATGCCCAAACACTTGAGTATCCGCCATCTCCTGGTGATGTGGACCCGGAACCAGCATCTGTTATCATGAGCGATGATGATGAGACGCAGTTTCCATCAAGGGAGGCTGTTGGAATGTCCAGTGGGCAGGAGGAGGAGCAGAGTGAGGAAGTGGAAGAGGAGGTGGTGGACGACGAAATGACCGACCCCACTTGGCCAGGGGTGATGTCCAGCGGGGAAAGCAGTGAAGATGTGGTGGTCTGCGCATCACCGAAAAAGGCAGCAAGAGGCAGAGGGATGTCCAGAGGCAGAGGACAGTCCAGACAGAGAAGGCAGGCCACAGCCAGCAGGGCCGAAGCTCTTCCCGGCAGCAGGCAGTCGCGCGAAGCTCCCCCATCGAGGCCTCGTACTACTGTGGTGTGGAGATTTTTTAATGTTTGCGCGGACGACAAACTGAGCGCGGATTGCGCACTCTGCCACTCAAAACTGAGTAGGGGCTCTGAGAAGAGCAATCTGACCACCTCAGGCATGCGGCGTCACTTGGAAGTCAAGCACTGGGCTGAGTGGGAGAGAGCAAACGCAATACAACCTGCGCCCGGTCTTGCTGCCACTGCCTCTTCCCCTTTGTTGTGTGCTGTCACTGCGGTCCAGATCTCCAGCCAGGACACCTCCACATCTGCCTCTGCCTCGGCTACTTTGGGGCCTTCTCCTTCAGCCTCCCCTTCTCCCGCATCTTCGCCTGCACCTTCATACTCCTCGTCCCATCAACTGTCCATCTCGCAGGCGTTCGACCGCAGGCTGAAGTACGTTGTTGGAATGTCCAGTGGGCAGGAGGAGGAGCAGAGTGAGGAAGTGGAAGAGGAGGTAGTGGACGACGAAATGACCGACCCCACTTGGCCAGGAGTGATGTCCAGCGGGGAAAGCAGTGAAGATGTGGTGGTCTGCGCATCACCGAAAAAGGCAGCAAGAGGCAGAGGGATGTCCAGAGGCAGAGGACAGTCCAGACAGAGAAGGCAGGCCACAGCCAGCAGGGCCGAAGCTCTTCCCGGCAGCAGGCAGTCGCGCGAAGCTCCCCCATCGAGGCCTCGTACTACTGTGGTGTGGAGATTTTTTAATGTTTGCGCGGACGACAAACTGAGCGCGGATTGCGCACTCTGCCACTCAAAACTGAGTAGGGGCTCTGAGAAGAGCAATCTGACCACCTCAGGCATGCGGCGTCACTTGGAAGTCAAGCACTGGGCTGAGTGGGAGAGAGCAAACGCAATACAACCTGCGCCCGGTCTTGCTGCCACTGCCTCTTCCCCTTTGTTGTGTGCTGCCACTGCGGTCCAGACCTCCAGCCAGGACACCTCCACATCTGCCTCTGCCTCGGCTACTTTGGGGCCTTCTCCTTCAGCCTCCCCTTCCCCCGCATCTTCGCCTGCACCTTCATACTCCTTGTCCCATCAACTGTCCATCTCGCAGGCGTTCGACCGCAGGCGGAAGTACACCTCGTGCCACCCCCAAGCCCAAGCCTTAAACTGCCAAATCTCCAAACTGCTGGCCCTGGAGATGTTGCCACACCTCGCTATTCCGTCCCTAGCCGCCACTACTTTTCCCGGTGTGCCGTCCCCGCCCTGCACCAGCACGTGTCGCGTAACATCAGGCGGGCCCTGAGTTACGCAGTCAGCGCAAAGGTCCACTTGACCACCGACTCGTGGACAAGCGCTTGTGGCCAGGGACGCTACATCTCTTTGATGGCACACTGGGTGAATGTTGTGGAAGCGGGGACGGGGTCGCAAACAGAGACGGCCTACCTACCACCCCCGCCCAAGATTGCCAGCACGGGTTCTGATAAACCCCCCTCCTCCTCCTCCTCTGCCTTAACATTGCCCTCAGCCGCTAGCTGGAAGTGTTGCAGCACTGGCGCGGGGAGACGTCAGCAGGCGGTGCTTAAGCTCATCAGCTTGGGCGACAGGAAGCACAGCGCCCCAGAGGTGAGGGACGCCATATTGCAGCAGACGGAGATGTGGCTGTCGCCGCTGCAGCTAGGACCAGGCATGGTCGTGTGCGATAACGGCCGTAACCTGGTGGCGTCTCTGGAGCTTGCCGAACTCAATCACGTACCATGCCTGGCCCACGTTTTTAATTTGGTAGTCCAAAAATGTTTAAAGACTTACCCCCAACCTGGCAGAGCTACTGGTGAAAGTGCGGCGCTTGTGCGCTCACTTTCGGAAGTCAAGTGTAGCTGCTGCTAGCTTAAAAAAACTCCAGCAACGCCTCCATTTGCCTGAACATCGGCTGTTGTGCGACCTGCCGACTCGCTGGAATTCCACCTATTCCATGTTGGCCAGGGTGTGTGAGCAGCAGAGAGCATTGATGGAGTACCAGATGATGAATCCACGCATGCCTCCAACTCAGCTCCCTCAGTTTGCCAACCACGAGTGGCCATGGATGGCAGACATATGCGATGTATTGCGTATCTTTGAGGAGTCCACCAAGAAGGTCAGCAGCGAGGACGCTATAGTGAGCCTAACCATCCCGCTCCTATGCGTCCTTAAAGAAACGCTCATCCCAATAAGGGAGAACACATTGCACACAGAGGAGACGGGGGTAGGAGGAGACGCAACGGAGCTACACAGTCAGACCACACTTTTGTCTGCTTCTCGGTGGCAGTTGCAGGAGGAGGAGGATGAGGAGGAGGACGACGTGGAGGTGGCTGTGGAAGAGGAGGAGGATGCTGGCGGCGAGGGTAGCAGTCAGGCTGTGTGCGTCCCATTGGTTCAGCGTGGATGGGGCGGAGAGGAGGCGGAAGAGGAAGAGGAGGAAATGGCAAATGATCCTTCTGGTGGGGGCAGTGACGTCATGCCTATTCAAAGTCTGGCACACATGGCTGACTTCATGCTGGGCTGCTTTTCCCGGGACACACGTGTTGTCCGGATATTGGAGAACAAACTATACTGGGTCTTCGCACTCCTGGACCCCCGGTATAAAGATAACTTCTCCTCTTTTATTCCGGTTGAGGAGAGGACGAATCGATTGCTGGAATACCAGAGGGAACTCGTGCAGAACATGATGGAGATTTTCCCACCCACCATCGCTGGCGGCAGAGAGGACAGTGTCTCCCGGAGTCTGACAACATTGATCAGGCCCACAGCCTCCAGGGGAACACTATCCAAGGTGTGGGACACGTTCATGGCACCCCCTCGTGCAACTTCCATCACTGTGGGGCCCGCTATCAGCAGGAGGGACAAGTATCGGCGGATGTTGCGGGAGTACCTGGCAGACCGTACCCCTGTCCTCCCCGATCCCTCGGCGCCCTACACTTACTGGGTCTCCAAGTTGGACACGTTACTGGAACTGTCCCTTTACACTTTGGAGGTGCTTGCCTGCCCTGCCGCCAGCGTGCTATCAGAAAGGGTGTTCAGCGCAGCCAGGGGCATTATAACCGATAAGCACAGCCGCCTGTCAACCGACAGTGCCGACAGGCTGACGCTAATCAATATGAACAGCAAGTGGATTGACCCGGACTTTGCTTCTACAACAGTGGAAAGCAGCCAAAAGTGAAGTGCCATCTGTATGAAGTGCCATTTCCTCCTCCTCCTCATCCTCCTTAACCGCCGTAGAACTGCTCCATTAAAAAAAAAAAGAAAAAATTATTATGGCTCAGCTCTTGGGCCTTAATACAATTTTTAAAAGGTCTCAGCTCTTGGGCCTCCACACAATTTTTAAGAGGTCTCACCTCTTGGGCCTCCACACAATTTTTAAGAGGTCTCACCTCTTGGGCCTACAAACAATTTTTAAGAGGCCTCACCTCTTGGGCCTACAAACAATTTTTAAGAGGTCTTACCTCTTGGGCCTTAATACAATTTTTAAGAGGTCTCAGCTCTTGGGCCTCCACACAATTTTTAAGAGGTCTCACCTCTTGGGCCTACAAACAATTTTTAAGAGGCCTCACCTCTTGGGCCTACAAACAATTTTTAAGAGGTCTTACCTCTTGGGCCTTAAAGGGAACCTGTCACCTCCTGTAGGGAAAAAAAACTGTTTAGCAGTACCTTAATCTGGTGGCCAGGGTGACGCTAAAGAAGGTCTTGATAAGGAGAAGAGATTCCTGTAAATAGAAGAAATTGATGTTTTAATCCTGTTCAGAACGCTGACTTGACTCGGCTTGAAGTCAAGGGGGCAGCGGCTAGCCAAGAAAACCACTCCCCCTGGTCAACTTGAATGACAGTTGCCGTTGGGCCGGGGATCGCGCAATTCTCGCGCATTGCGCGGTGCGGCAATTTCTCCCTGCGCGATCCCGGCCCCGGCTCTTCACTTCTGCGGCGCTTTTGTCCCTACAGCGCATGCGCCGCAGAAGCAAGCGAGCGCGCGGGGACGGCGGGCAAGGGCGCGCTCTGGCAAGCGCGCTTGCTTGCTTCTGCAGCGCATGCGCTGTAGGGACAAAAGCGCCGCAGAAGTGAAGAGCCGGGGCCGGGATCGCGCAGGGAGAAATTGCGCACCGCGCATGCGCGAGAATTGCGCGATCCCCGGCCCAACGGCAACTGTCATTCAAGTTGACCAGGGGGAGTGGTTTTCTTGGCTAGCCGCTGCCCCCTTGACTTCAAGCCGAGTCAAGTCAGCGTTCTGAACAGGATTAAAACATCAATTTCTTCTATTTACAGGAATCTCTTCTCCTTATCAAGACCTTCTTTAGCGTCACCCTGGCCACCAGATTAAGGTACTGCTAACAGTTTTTTTTCCCTACAGGAGGTGACAGGTTCCCTTCAATACAATTTTTAAGAGGTCTCAGCTCTTGGGCCTCCACACAATTTTTAAGAGGTCTCAGCTCTTGGGCCTCCACACAATTTTTAAGAGGTCTCAGCTCTTGTGCCTCCACACAATTTTTAAGAGGTCTCAGCTCTTGGGCCTTAATACAATTTTTAAGAGGTCTCAGCTCTTGGGCCTCCACACAATTTTTAAGAGGTCTCAGCTCTTGGGCCTTAATACAATTTTTAAGAGGTCTCAGCTCTTGGGCCTTAATACAATTTTAAGAGGTCTCAGCTCTTGGGCCTCCACACAATTTTTAAGAGGTCTCAGCTCTTGGGCCTTAATACAATTTTTAAGAGGTCTCAGCTCTTGGGCCTCCACACAATTTTTAAGAGGTCTCAGCTCTTGGGCCTTAATACAATTTTTAAGAGGTCTCAGCTCTTGGGCCTCCACACAATTTTTAAGAGGTCTCAGCTCTTGGGCCTTAAAACAATTTTTAAGAGGTCTCAGCTCTTGGGCCTTAATACAATTTTTAAGAGGTCTCAGCTCTTGGGCCTCCACACAATTTTTAAGAGGTCTCAGCTCTTGGGCCTCCACACAATTTTTAAGAGGTCTCAGCTCTTGGGCCTCCACACAATTTTAAGAGGTCTCAGCTTGGCCTCCACACAATTTTTAAGAGGTCTCAGCTCTTGGGCCTTAATACAATTTTTAAGAGGTCTCAGCTCTTGGGCCTTCACACAATTTTTAAGAGGTCTCACCTCTTGGGCCTCCACACAATTTTAAGAGGTCTCAGCTCTTGGGCCTCCACACAATTTTTAAGAGGTCTCACCTCTTGGGCCTCCACATAATTTTTTCGAGGGCTCACCTCAAGGGCCTCCATATAATTTTTTCAAGGTCTCACCTCAAGCTAACTTTGCGCACTCATTAAAATATCTTCACAACAAGGACCTAAGAGCCCTCGATGGGAGAGCTTTGTGTGGGGGCCTGTTATAGGGAAGAGATGCGGCCCTGCGGGCTCTAGCCTGCCTTCTCCATAAGCCTCTGGCCACCCCACGGCCTCTTCCTGCCTTTTGCGGTCCTACGCATCCCTCAACATCTCCACTGCTTTACCTGCTAGACATGACACTGGGCCAGGTCGGGTCACTGACATCTCAAGCGCCAACAATTTGGGCATTTTAAGGCTTCTGCATGTGTTTGAGTTGTTTTTACATTTTAAAGAAGACATGTCTGACCACATCTCACACACACACAATGACAATTAGGGGTGGGGTCTATTTGCTTTCCCCCTTGCCTATGCCATCTGTGGTTGTCATAGGCAACGTGATTTTAAGGGGTGCAGAATTTTTTCTTCTTTTTTGTACAGTTTGGCTTGGGGTCCATGGCAATGTAGAGGAAAGAAGGTTTCCTTGTATTGTCTCACTTTACATAGAAGTTATATTGTGTTTGGAGTGTATTGTTGAGAGGCTGTGATAGTGGCGTAATAGTGCGACTTGGGCGCGTTATATGCACCCAGGCATGCTTCCCCTGCTGTCCCAGTTGCATTCCAGTAGTGTTGGCATCATTTTCTGAGGTTTCAGGGTGGACTTGGTGACCTCCAAGTGGTCGAATTGAGATTTCCAAGTGGCGAGCATTTTTTTCCCATAGACTATAATGGGATTCGATAGTCGGTCGAATAGTCGAATAACGCGGTCTATTCGAATCGAAATTCGAACTTTCGAATATTTCACTACTCGCTCATCTCTATTTATTACTTTATGTATTTGTGTGATTTTCGTTTCAAGAAACTATGCCATGTTGCCCACAGGCTGTGGCTAGCATTGCAGCTTAGCCCCACTCAAGGGAATCAGATTGAGCTTTAACCCTTTCAGCCCCAGAGGTTTTTCACTTCCTGCCTTTCTGGGGCCATAACTTTTTTATTTTTCAGTTCACATAGCCATGTTACTCACAGGCCTAGTCTGGTATTGGACCTTATCCCCATTCAAGTGAATAAGATTACACTTTAAAGGGGTATTCTCATCTTAGACAATGGGGGCATATCGCTAGAATATGCCCCCATTGTCTTATAGGTGCGGGTCCCACCGCTGGGACCCGCACCTATATCCAGAACGGCCACCGCTCCCATTCATTTCTATGGAGCCGACGGAAGTAGCCGAGCCAGCGCTCGGCTATTTTCGGCAGCCCTATAGAAATGAATGGAGGGCGGCTGCGCATGTGCAGTGCGCCCTCATTCAGTTCGGGGGCTCCGTTCCGGATATAGGTGCGGGTCCCAGCAGTTGTGTGTGACCCTGAGAATTCTGAAATCTATTGTATTACATTGACAGCACACTCTGCAAGTTTATCGCATTGAACTTGCTCTTGGGTGTCTGGCCTTATGGTGGAATTTTTAATTATAAGGAGCAGTGAGAATGTGATGTTTTGTAATGGCAGGTTCTAATTAAAGGGGTTGTCTCATCATAGACAATGGGGACATATTGCTAGGATATGCCCCCATTGTCTTATAGGTGCTGGGACCTGTACCTATTTCGAGAATGGAGCACCGCAAGGATGACTCCAGTCCTGCCACCACCAAGCCGGCTCTCCATAGAAGTGAATGGGAGCGCACCGCGCATGCGACCCCTCCCCCCCCTGCTCCCATTCATTTCTATAGGTCCGACGGAAATAGCTGAGCCAGTGCTCGATTATTTTCGCCGGCCCCATAAAAAATAGATGGAGGGCAGCTGCACATGCGCAGTGCACCCTCCTTCACTTTCTGGCACTTTCTGGGATCCATTCTCTATATAGGTGTGGGTCCTGCACCTATAATACAAGGATATTACCCCTAGGATATGCCCCTATTGTCCATGAGGAGACAATCCCTTTAAGTGCCCAGTGTGGGACTTCACTGTGAAGTACCTTCTGCTATCCTGGTTGGATGCTACAGCTGCCACTGACAGCAGAGGGGATGGTATGTGAAGCAGTTCAATGCAGAGAATGAAGTCTGCTTCAAAATGTAGCCCTGTTATCGGAACTTGCAGGAGCAGAATGTGGCAGAATAAAAGTTCATATTCACACTACTCCTGATAAGAAAACCTCTACAAAAGGTATGTCCTACTTTTCCCAGTTTACCATGTAATTTAGAATGGTCAAAACTTCTGACAGATTCCCTTTGAAGAAAAGACTGTTTAGTACAAGGAGTCAGACTTTACATCTATTTTTTAACCAACATATTGCCTCATTTATGAAGCTAGCTCAGACAAGAACGACTGTTATTGCCCCATAGGTACCAATCTGATGACTGCTATTTTCATACCTATTACTTTTAAAAACATCCATGAGGCCATAGTAGGCAGAAAGTCAGTAAAGTATAATACTGCTAATTATGGGCCCAGCATATGAACAAGACATGGGGTGTGATTAATCAAACTGGTAAAGTAACAATGGCTAAGTTGCCCATAGCAACCAATCAAATTCCTCCTTTTATTTTCCAAAAGAGCTATCCAAAATGAACAGTGGAATCTGATTGGTTGCTATGGGCAACTAAGCCAGTTCTACTTTACACCAGTTTGATAAATCTCTTCCATAGTTTTGGTGTGTGTTGAGAAAATTATATGTCTGGCACATGAGCTACTTGTAGTTAGAAAATGAAATGTGAACAGACACTAAACAATATCATCTGTATTACCCATTACGGTGGGTATTTTTTTTTCTTGTACAATAGCAATAAGGTTGCCGAATTTGACTTGTTGAAACTATTATTTTTGGCAAGCACCATTTATGTCTATTGTGTTTATTAAACCAAAGACACATTATTAAAAAGTTTGTATGTTTTTCAGCACACAGGGAGATCCTTGACATCTCTTTTAACTTGAAAAAGAATAGGCTTTATTGCAACTATTGTGCTGCGGTACATTGTGTAACTGCAAACTCACACCTCTGCCCCCTCATGAGAGCTTGGCGCGGTGAGAAGCAGACCACAGTTGCTAAATTGTTAATCACATTGTGCTAACAGCAAGTTTAAAAGTATTCTCCAACAGTATTTGAAGGGTTTGCCATAAACGTACATGTTGCAGTCTTAGCAAAGTCTTAGCATAGTCCAACTTAACGGGATACTTCAATTTAAGCAAATAAAGGTTATTTACTGTATAATGAACAGTTATGCAATTGTTGCAGTTATGTATGGTTATCGAGAACTTGGCTTGCTGTTGTTCAGTAGGAATAATTTTTTATTACTTCCAGTGGATAAAAATCAGATTAGTCCTCCCTGTTCCTGCAATGGACACACCGGTGCATCGATCATTACAAGACACACTTGTGATAACTGCACAGTATTCAGTCCTGCAGCTGTGCATCTATCACATGACAGTGACAGATTTTTATTCACTGAAAGTAAACCACGATCAAATAACAGCAAGCAGAGACTTTAAAAACTATGATATTGATGTAGAAATCAAAAATAGTCAGACACGGCACGTCTCCTGTTAAAGCCTCTGCATCATTTTGTCATATTAAAATCACTAATGGGCGGGCTTTAGCACTGCCCGAGCCTGTAAAACGGCTAGTACAGTGCTGAAGCCCACCCATCAGTGTCAGTGACGTCACCGGGAATATTGCTAGGAGGAAACCTCCGACTAGAAGTGTAAAAATATAAACAAAATAGCCCTTGCGATCCAGGGCAAGGAAGAGCATCGCAGCATGAAATGCTCCAATGCTCATGTCAGGTTGGTCGGAGGGGTGAAAATGGGGATATGTCCGGATTCAGCTGTGAACCCGGACAACCCCTTTAATACACCTGTATGTAACACAATACAATAATTTTGAATAATGAAATAAAAAAGAAGCCATTTCAGTCTTACATGTCTCCGATCCCCACTACTCCCCACTTCCTGCTTCCGGCTCGACACATAGGAAATTGAGATGCCTGCATGGTCAGTCACTGATTATGGTGCTGGGCAATCTATGTTTAATATTTTTAAAGGGATTATCCAGGAAAGTATATTTATGACTAAAGGCCCTTAGTGCTGCAGCCTCTTCCTAGACTAGTGACATCACTGTACATCAGTCACATGGCCTAGTTGCAGCTCAGCTCCATTCAAGTCAATGGGGCTGAGCTGCACTACAAAACACAGCCACTATAGAATGTATGGCGCTGTCCTTGAAAAGCTGCCGGGAGCCTGCATCACTCACCAGACCTGCGGTGAGCACAGTGGCTCCCTGAAACAGCTTATTTGCGGGTGTACTTGGACTTGGACCCCCACTGATGTGATAATGACCTATCTTAAGTTTAAAGGCCCTTTTAGACGGGCCGATTATTCTCCCTGCCCGAGCGCCGATCAGCGATATCGGCGCTCGGGCAGGGAGCCTTTACACGGCCCGACGAATCGAGCGGCGGGCCGCACGAGTGATCGCTGTATCGCTTGTGCGGCCGGGAAGCTCCATGCTGTCAGGCGCACATCGCCTGTTTACACAGGGCGATGTGCGCCCGACAGATTGGATCTTTTGGTTTCTACAAAAGATCCAATCAGCCGACGAACGAGCGTTTTGCTCGTTCGTCGGCTGATTAGGGCCACTTTTACACGGGCCGATTATCGGCACTAGCGTTCCTAGGAACGATTCCAATCCCGTAATTATCTTTATCAGGATATACCCTTTAATTGCAGCTGGTTGAAAACTGTATATCAGTCACTGTAATATACACAAATATTAATCCAATCCTATAATGTATGTCAACCAATATTCTTGATTATTCCTGTTCCAACAGTACATTAGTTTGATAATGTTGATTTTTTTTTCTTCGAAAAGTCTATATCCCTTTACCCACTAGACTATAGATACCTGTGGGCATGCACATTAACTCTGCTCATACCTATGAAATATACATTAATGCACAGAACTCTGGAACATTGATGTTTTACATTTTTTATGATGCACAGCTCACTCTCAGGCCGTTCCCCCAGGAAACATTGATCTCATCTTCCTTTGTTTTTTTGTTTTTTTCAATTGGGATGCGATGCAACTGTTTCTGTGACTGAGATACTAATAAAAACAGCTTGAAATCAGAACAAAGGAGATGCGAGCAAACAAGACTACACAGAATCTACTACTGGACACCTATACAGGAAAAAATTCCAAGCGCTCTATATATAACAAACTACACAAAAGTATATCAAAATATATCCTTAATAAAGTTAAAACGCAAATTAATAACCACAAAAATGTAAGTTGGCAATGACAGACACAAACACAAGGAGAGTGCCGCAGGGGTCAGATATAAATAACATCAAAGAGCAGTGATATAAGCATAATTGGGTGTATATGCATAGTCACCGTATGGGTGTCATTGTTACATAGCATCTGTGATTTATTTTTGTTTCATAATTTTGGACCCTCATTTGGGCCAGTTTTTTCATTGGTATTTTTTATCTTTTTTTTCTTCTTACTATGGAGCTGGCATCCTCTTCTGGCTTGAAGTTTCCTTACGCAGATGTCTCATTTTTTTGCATAATAGTATATATATGAAATAGACCTGCAATAGCAAACCTTAAGCTACATGGCTTTGGCTAGGCAACTTCTGTGCAATTCCAGTTGTACAACCCTCTTACTCTATTAGGGGTCATGTGACTGCTATTGGGATCTGAAAATAAGCACCATACAGGAAATATACTGGGACATGAGATATCTCAGGACAGTGACATATATATGAGAACAGGTTGAGAAAGCCTGAAAACCTTCAATTGCCTCCATATACTGTACATTCATTAGCTGTCGGCCAACCTATTTCTCCCGACTCCCCCATACATGTTCTGCCAGAACAATTGGATGGGGTGAAAATACTAATTTCACCCAATCCTTCTCTTGCCCAACATCATCTGTTAGGGGAGAACCAGGAGCTCCCCACACTCATTAGACTGTTGACTGAGCACGCTGTTCTTGGTGGGGTTGGTCAATAATAGACTAATGGGTATGAGGACCTTTGGCCAGTATTTGCTGTTTGTCATTGTATTCATTGTAGAATGCAAACAATCTTGCCCATGGTTTACATGTACTGTAATGCTGAAGAAACCTAGTAGTTGAAACTAAGCATTTGAACTCCCTGCTTCACAAAACCCTTAAAAAAGAGGTAAAATGTCACAAATCCTATTTGTACCGTGACCTCATATGGCCCACTGATATGTGCCTTATCTCAAGTTCAAGCCCATAAGACAAACATCAGCATGACAGCGCTTGGCCGGCAGTCTTGGTGTTTTGCCCAGCTATTTTTTGAAGTCTTGTGAAATACATTTGGTTTATTTTTTGCAGGCTGAATAAATCTACGATGCAAGCGAGCGAGACCATATATGGCTCTTGATGAAATTCAGTTCACTTAGGTATCACGTGAACCCGAGGCTTGATAAATAGCCTTGCTGATTGAGAAAGATACAGGTCCACTGGGGGAAATGCATGAATTTCCAAGAATGTTCACAAACCGCTCAAGAAGTATTTACTAACCACTGGAACACTTCAAGGATCAGCTTATCAGCACTATGAAATGGCTTTTAATCCGAGACCAGAAAGCCAAACCACAAGAGAATTTGCTGCACACGTAGTGCAAGTGTTGGGTTATGTTCAGAGATTGTTTTCTTTTTTTTTTTCATTACTTGTGTTTTATGCATGAAAATAACAAGTCATTAATTCAACATGCTTATTATGGAAAACAGATATGGCAGAGACCCTCTGCACGTGTATCAGGCCCCTTAAAATAGCTTACTAGTGGGTAGTAAGATTCATACAGCAATGAATCACTAGTGTTTATGCAGTCACCTCCAAAGTGAGTCCTTCGACAAATGTATTACTTGTTTACTACACTGATTCCCATCAGAAAAAAAAAAAAAAAGTAATATGGTGCGGTGTTGCCATGGCGATGTGATATGTGGAAAATGACAGGGATTAATGTGCAATTCCTTAGTAGACGTCAAGCATCACCTTCATGCCTTGATCTATTGTGTAGGTATGTGTCTAGATTGAGAATATACATTAGAACAATCTTCAGGTTTATTACTTAAAGAAGAACTCCCGCAAAATTTTGTATTCTCTGACCTGTTAGAAGGGTGCATGATATAATCTGTAGTGATTGTCATTTTCTTATCAGTGACTGTTTCTGTGAGTAAAAACCTCTCTTCTTATTGTAGCTGGGTCATGTGACCAACTCCCTGACCTCCAACTGACCCAGGACAGAAAGCCAGTAACTGCTTTATTCAGTCCTATAGGAGCCTCACTTTCAGTCTCATGCTCTGTCTACCGTGACCTTTGCCTGTTTACTGACTACAAATATTGCCTGACTCTTTGGTGCTGTGGGTGAGCAGCCAACTACACCAAGGGACTATTCCAAGAGGTAGTGGCCTGGTGGGTCCCCTGCAATGGCCAGGGGATCACCAGAATAATACCCTTAGGACTAGCCCAAACACAAACTGGTTAGTTGGTATGGTGGATCCCCATCCACTACTCCTCCTGCTCTATAATACTGTATGCTGCATGCAGATTGCTCTGCATTTTATGCATTCCATATGATCAGGTATGTTGAAATTTAACATGCCTGTTCCTATATATTTCCCTTTACATCTGGTGAAGAAAAAAGGCACAACTTCAATGTACATGAGATAGTTGGCCAGTCCTGCTGAAACTGGTGGCTTCGGCTGACCTTATTCTAATGTGTATGGTCAGCATTAGACATGTGTCTATAGTAGGCTGCAATGGATTATAACACCACCAAGTTTGTAGCACAAAACAGATATTTTCCTTTTTTTTTTTTTTTAGTATGTTAGCATTCTGTTGGTACATAGAGATGTACTGATCTCCCCATTTCTCATACTATTACGTATGTATAGGTAAATGGACATGTTCAGTTGTTATCCCATTATTGTTATGTTGGCTACCACTAAATATGCTGTGGTTTATGTCAAAAGTTTCAAGTTCATCTGATAAGTTGATCCTATAATGCATTAAAACTACTAGTATTAAATGGGTGACATTGAAAAAAATAAGGGAACCAGTGAGGACTCTGTTTCTAAAGTTATGTTCACACGACATGGATTCACTCTTGGCAATTTTATTTCCCCACTAATTTTGAATCTTGAATTTTTGTGGTGGAATATGTGAATTATGTGAATAAGCACCATGGCAGAAATCAGCAGCTTTTCCGTGCAGAATCCAAATGAATAATGAACATGCTGTGGATTTTTAAAAACCACAGCAAGTTATTTTTTCTGGTAAAACTTAAACTCAATTAACATCTGATCACTCCACACACAACCGATCAGCTGTTCCCTGCAGCCTCCTGCTCTGGAACTAGTACTGTGAATGGAACAGGTAGTACAATTCCGTTCAAAGTGTAGTAGCCATGTCGGGGTACTGTAGCTTAGCTCCCATTGAAGTGAATGGTAGCGGAGCTGTAGTAACCCGGCATGGTCACTACTCCTTGAACGGAGCTGTGCTTCCTGTTCCATTCACAGTACTAGTTTCAAAGCAAGAGACTGCAGGGAACAGATAATTGGAGGGGGTGCAGAGTGTCGGACCCTCGCCTATCAAATAGTAATCATCTGTCCTGAGGATAGGTCTCTAATAACAGGAGCCAGGAAAAACCCTCTTAATAAGATCCCTGAGATTTCCTAGACATTTTAAAAATGAAGAAGGAATTTGAAAATTACGAAAAGGTAAAATAGCACTTGAATGTGGTATTTTAGAAAGCACAAGGCAAGACATATAAATTTGGGAAATAAAGAAGGTGCAATACAACACATAAATGTATAAAATAGATAATAAATGATAATATAGATCTAGTCTGACCCTTTGTTTTATAGAGCATAAGGGTAAAATATTCTGGAGTATAATAACAGTATACTTTACCTTGTCTTCACCTTATCTAAAGCTCTCTCTCTATTCTTACTTGATGGCATATGGTATAGCAAGGTGTCGCTGAAGCCATAGCAACTTGATATATCTGGAGGGTGTCTATTCCTGGCATATCTTACTTTACACCTTTAGTTAGTCTGCAAGATAAATGTGAAAATTGATGCTGAGGTTTACAAAGAGTGAGAATCAGTTTGATGGAAGGCAATATTGATTTTTTTATTTTTCATCTAGTCAAGTTGCTGGCATACACCTGCCAATCTAAAATGGAGTGGTCTGAAAAAAAACCTAGTTCAGTAGAGCTGAATTTGTCGATGCAACGGAGTTTAGCTTGCCATTTGACAAAATGCATTGGGAAATAATGCCTAATAGTTTTCCATAGAGTTGCATGTAAATCTGATGAGGTGGGCTATCATACGGCACAAAAGAGACAGTTAAGTGATATTTTCAACTAGAAATGAGCGAATCATGCAAAATTTTATTCGCCGAACATTCGCCAAACTTTTCCTAAAATTCGTATATTCGACAAATAGATTCGTTGAATTTGCGTACAAAATATACGTAATTATATGGCTTTTAGCGAACATTCACGCACTAATAACGAACGTTCATGTAAAAAGGTACGCAACCTCTTTGAACACGTACACATAAGCGTACAAAGTGCGTACGAAAATGACGGGCTTTGCTGGAGAGGAATGGTGGAGCAGGAGGAATGCTCTAAGTCTGACCCCTGGCTTCATATGGATACTGTATCAGCAGATGACAGCAGATCATCCGGCTGAGACTGAGATGAGCGTGCCATCCATTCCACTACCTCATCCACTTTCTCCTCCACTACAATTTTGCGCCTTGGTGGGTTAGCCTGGTGGAACAACGGCCAAGTATTGCGAATACTACTAGTAGATGCTCCGGCTACAGGTCCTTTGGCACTTCTGCCCTGTGCCACCTTCTCCTTTTTTTTTAGAGCTCGAGGTCTGGCTGGAACTGGACCCCTTTCGCTTATCCATTCCAGACATTTTTCAATTCACTCTGTGGCCCTACAGCTGGTCTTTGTCCCTGTATCTCCCTGTCTTTCCCTATCTCTCCCTGTCTCTCTCTCCCTGCCTGATTAATTACTAGCCCGGAACTGGCCCTGCACTTGCCCTGCAGTATCCCTGATATGTGTAATATGGATTCCCAGAGCAATTACACCCCAATTTTCACAAAACAGGTCTTAGAGTCTCAGAACTTCGCACACAGTGCTTCTGCTTATCTCAGCGGTCAAAGCAGAAGTGATGCATCACTGGCTTACCGAGCCTGAGCCAATCAGAGCAAGCCCTGCCAACTAGGTCAGGTGACTGCTTCCTTCCCGGGCTTTTGCACACGATAAATGAACTAACAGTAAAATTTTGCTAATGAATTGAACTTGTACGCAACAGTAACTTATACGTAGCAATAGCATATAATTTATAGGACAAACTACGTAGCAAATGCGTACAAAGCCAAAGCGAATCACCTAATATTCGGAGATTCCATACGAATCAGCGAATAGGTTCGCTCATCTCTATTTTCAACTCTACTACATCATTAAGCAATGTTTGGACTTTTAGAATAACTTGAAATCTATGTGATATATTATGTATGTTTTCAGATTGTGATCTCGGCTCTAGAAGGTGCAGTGCTAGTTTACTAAACATAGATATGGGATGAATTCCTAGGGAAACAGATATGCCCCCCTTTCATAAGGGTTTATCCAGTGGCTTGCATACATAAGAGTCGTGTTTGGCCTCCTGTTCCTGGAGGTCCCATATCTCTTTGATATTATCTTAAAGAATTGCAGCTTTCCTGCTAATTGCTCAGTAATGTAAGGCTAGTTTCACACCAGTGTTCTGCTTGGAAAAGCCTACCTGATCCATTACTGCCAGATGCTGCCAGAATGCCGTCTGGCCCCATTAACTATAATGGGGTCTGGCGGAGATCCTGCTGAAACCCGGTAAGTATGCCAAGAATCAGTTGGACAAATACCTCTGTGTGCATCGGCTTGTGTCTGGCTGATTCCCAACATTCTATGTAGGAAGGCTCTGCCGGCAGTGTGAAACTAGCCTAATCAGGCACCAAAGGCTTATATAAATGTACAAATGAAACCTTATGTAAGATCCAGTGGCGTAACTACAACTAACTGGGCCCCACAGCAAATTTTTGAATGGGGCCCCCCCCAGAAACTTCCTCGCAACCCCGAACTCACATGCAACCCTCACTCTTGTGGCTAGTCAAGACTGAGCTCTCCCAGACAAGGCCTGACAGCCGCTCCATCCGCTTTCTATAGTGTCACTGTATATAATGCCATTGTATAATACTGTTGAGGGGGGCCTGACAATAAAATCTCCCTCCTGAGGGGGGCCCTTGTGGGTCTGGGCCCCAAAGCAGCTGCTTCCCCTGCTTCCCCTATTGCTACGCCCCTGGTAAGATCTATCCACTCTATACATCAAGAAGGGAATGCATATCTAGTTAGTTGACAAGCTTTAACACAGGATTCTATCTATACTTTAGTCACTTAACGTTATGTAATACCATACAATCCATGATAATGGATTCTCTGGGTGCCATGGATGGAGGTTAGCCTTATTGGTGTAGAATCCATGGGCAATGACTGGTATGAGTAGAGACCAGTTAGTAGTAGCAAAATCAGAAGACTGAATTTGTAATCAAGCAAAAAGATCAGGGCTGGCAATTTCATGTAATACAATAATCCAAGTAGGCAAGTTACTGAATTCCAATGTTGTAGAAATACAAGCCAATTCAAGCACCACAGAAACCTACAGCTCAGAGAATAAGCAATGGGGTAGGGAGTCCTTAAATAGCCACATAGTTCAGCCCTGAAATAGTTAAGAACTGTTTAGTCGATAAACTGGGTGTGGTCAAGTAGAGCTGACTTTGAAATATGGCATCTTTTCAACAGCAATAGACATAGTGGGTGGAGAGGGTGACAGTGTAGCATCATTGATGTGAAAGGGATAGTAAAATTATATAATACAGTATAACCTAGTATTGGGAGGAAACATGTCATCAATCAATGGCTATGAAAAGACAACAAAAAATGTCACACACACCATGATCGCTATCTTATTTTGCCCAGGGTATCTCCAATTTTCAGAGCTTTCAGACATATTTACTTACAACAGCTTCATGTAAGCTTTATTTGGCTTTATGGTTCAATTAAATGACTAATATTGAGAAGGTTTTTAGTCTCACCACTTTAAGTAAAGGCAAACAATATATTTTGTAATATTGGCAAGTTCTCTAAATGCCTAGGTTCAGTGCAAAAGCAATTATGACCCCAATGTCAATGAATAGTCTCTAATGACCAATGTAAGCTCTATCAAGGAGCTAAACATAATTTTTCTAATGATTTTACCTTCAGAAATAATGGAGTACCATCTGTGGATAAAGACTCTCTTGTTTACTATAGAGAAGTATTAATGATGCCTGTTTTTTTCTAGCTAGTCATTGTATTGGATTTTATGTTCTTAATGTTGGATGCATTGAACACTGTGAATTTACTGCAGATAAACATTAGAAATACTCCCTACATTAATGTCTAGGTTGCCTTTGCTATACGAATGGAGCTTGTGCAGAAAGTGGGCTATGTTAATAGAGACTGAATGAATCCTTTAACATGATGGAGACAAATGCATAGAGTATGAACAGAGGAGCATGGATCCATTACCACTTTGTGTTCCATCAGATGGTGTCTCCACGCAGCATCATATTACGACGATTTTCTCTCCTAGAACCAGTGCATCTACTGTAGCTGACAGTGCTTAAATAATACATCACCCAATGGGGCAAGCCATGATTTTGTATGATTTTGTTCTATTAGATTCTGTATTGAAAAGCATGACATTTCAGATCTGCAAAAGTACAGTAGGCAACTTTAGGTGCCGTATTATAGCTCTGTAGAAGGCAGAGGTTGATAAAGTGATATGGTAGCATGAAGAACCAAACCTTCTAAACATGTGACCTCGAATGTAGGTGTATATATATATTAAAGTGTAAAAATCCTGTAAAGAAAACGATTCTGTAAACAGCTGCAACAAGGGTTTCCATCTAGCTTTCCAAGACACTTGAATGTCAAATCTGCCTAGATATCAGGAGTGTAATATGACTTATCAGTTGCAACCAGGGATTCAAGTCTCATTCCACTGAAAGGCCTCTCTGCCACATAAAAGCCACCAATAGAGGTGAGCAACTTTACCAACATTCATCTTGGGCTTGATTAATTTGAATTGTTTGCCAGATTAATTCAGCCTTTTTTTAATGAAAAAATGGTATAAAAATGATCCCTTTTTGTTAGACAAAATCTTTTTCTCTGTCTTCTGGTCTATAAAATAAAAATTGTGCAGGACAAATGCCCACAATTCTGAAAAACAAAACCATTACATATAGTAGGTGGTATAGTAGTATATCAGGTAGTATAACCCTGTTATAGGCTTTGTATTGGGATCCAGGAGATTCAAGTTATATCTTGTTGATCAGGAAATCGAACTGGGAATAAACAGACTGAATATGACAACATAGAAAATTTGCTATGATTTTGAAGCAAATTTTTTGCCATGTGGATTTTGCTACAAACTGGACTGTGGTTTCATGGCAGATTTCACACTTATTGAAGGGGTGAAAACTGCAATTAATATCCATGAAAAATCCAGAGCATGCTAATTCTTCACACAGTTTTTCCCCTGTTTCATAAGGATGGGGTTTTTCAAATCCGCACTGCAAATTTGTAGCAAATTCGCTACACGTAGACAGACATAACAACTTGACAGAAGATAGCAACTAAAGGACTTACTGTATATGTATTGGAGATTTTTTATATCAGTGGAAAATCTTTTTACCAACAAACACATTCTGGAAAACAAGCTGTCAATCATCCTATCCATCTGTTATAAGATATCTACCATTACAGACAGGAAGCCATTTGCATCCAAAGCTTTCATCTATTCTGTACAGGAGTTCCCATCCTTTTAACCCTTCTCTGCTGATAACTATCTGATATGCTATATCTACAATAAATTGTTGGTTTCATACACCAAGGAGATGATGGGGTTAATACATATTAATTAAGTGAACACAGCTTTTACAGACTTCGGAGAGGGAAAAACTCATTAATATTCCCTGGCACTCAGCAAAAGGCGTACACTGCGATATTTAACACTTGAGTGGATGGTCCGTTTGCAATATGAGATGTGAGTTTTAATGTAGTTATTTTGTTATGACATCTTTCAGCAGATTTATAGATTTGCAGCACATGGTCATTTATCACATCCTTCTAGAGATTTTCTGTCATATTCTATAATTAATGTACGCACCAAACACATTTTATTCCAGCATGCTACTGTTGCATATACGCATCTCTATGAGTAAAAGCTGTGAATATGGGCTGTACACTATATAATAGTGCGGAATGGTTATAATATAAATCTAGGTCATTGGCATTGAATTTGAAGGTCACTGATACCTGATAAAGCGGACATTTTGTAAGCTGAACCAGCACTCTTGCATTTAAATGACAGTACTTAACATTAAACAAATTTATCCTAAATCCATGGGTCCAGGTCATTTTGAGAATATGAAATTGTAGATTATTGGATATCTACTTACAAGATATCCATTCATCCATAGCAGTAAGGATTTTAGTTGTGATCCAGTCTTTCTATCTACTGTAGGCTAATATCCGGTACTTAAGTATCTCTTGAACCTGCTAAAAAGAGAGCCTTAGTATAAGAAACAAAGGTGAGGAAGATGAGGTCACCATCAAACTCAATCTGCTACCTATCTATCTTCCTTCACCATTCTGGTTAGTAGATCCAAGGTTCCCCTAGGTTCTTCACCAGAGCCTGCAGCAAGGCAGGTTGGATTTGGCTGCTATGAACCCAGTCACCCCTGCAAAGTCAGATGGCATAAAAAGGTGTGAGCTACAGGTAACAGACCTAACAGATGCCAAGGAGTGGCAGGAGAAAGGTACAAACCAGAGTCTAAGCCAGGAAAGTTCATGAAAGCCAAATCAATAGGCAAGAGGTAACACCAGAAACAAGCAAAAGTCAATACATAGAAACTGGAATACAAAGCTGAGTTAACACAGAGCACAAACAGTACAAAGGAATAAACAAATCACAGGCACAGACAAGCAGCATATCCCCTTCCTAGCTTGGGGATAAGATGTCAAGCAAGGAACCTAATTGGCGTCCAGGTTCACTGATAGGTTGACCATCCAGGGCTTGGCATCTCAGCTTTGCAACTCTACTATAACAGCTGTGCACTGGATGGCTGCTGGGTAAGTTCCTGACACTTAGCAGTTGCTCATGGCCATTCAGTATGAGATTGCAAAAAAGCCTATCGATAAATTGCACATGGTGACATGCCTTGCTGGGGTGCCCAGCTTTGCTTAGATTTTGCAAGTGTCTTTTGCTACAGAAGATGTTTAGATGTCCAAGGAAGCTGGGTGACCACACTTGGAAGGCAGTAATAGTGGTTAGCTCATCTTGTAAACCAGCCTTCTCAGAAACAACTAGGAAATTAGAAATTTAGGTAACCTGATGGAAAAGAAGATGTGGAGATCTATATACAGTATATTGGCAGTTTTAAGAAGAAACATTCTTGAGCACTAGACATCAAGTCTTAAGCCAAAAATCATCTCGGTAGAAGTAAAACCAATCTGTAATACCAACATTCTCTGTAATGCACATATTTACATAAGAGAGGCAGTTATCGCGTGGGTGGTAGCATGAAAAAAGAACAAAAATGACTAGATGTTAAAAACATCAGCGCTTGTTCACAAGAAGCTCATCAGCATGTGTGAGGAACAGCTTAACCCTCTAGCTAGGCAGCAGACTGAGATGTCAGCACATATGGAATTGTTTGGTTATGGTAAGATGTTCATGCAGATGGGTAGGTGATGAGACAAGGACAAACACACTGGAAATGTATCTGTCTATATATTGTATGTGTAATATACAGTATAATCAGGGTCTTGTGCATAATGTTTCCTTACATGCTAAATATTTATATGTAAAACAAGTAGATCACACGGAAGCACTTTGCAGTCCGACAATGCTGTAAAAACACATATGTTCTTCATTCACACTGTAGTGATTTGTGTAAGGTGATCTTATCACAACTGCAAAGAGATTTTTGGTGATTTTGAAAATGGACCATATATAAGGTTTCTTATCAAACTTGGTTGAGCACTTATTTGAAAAACTGTAGATAGATAGATAGATAGATAGATAGATAGATAGATAGATTGATATTAACTATGTTCAGTCATGCATAACTTCTCCAACCTCCATATTCTTGAATAGCAAGTAGCTGCCTGGCTTCTTCCACTGTTAACCATATAAGATATGATTCAGCTTTTTTTTGTCATCTACCTGTGTATGATCCCTCACCCTTCCTAGATGTCCCTGTCAATCAGAGATAGTGAATGAACCCCCATCTCTCTTATCATAAATATAATGAATGGTCAAATCTATATGTCTAGAATGTGAACATGAACTCACATGTTTATTTAAAGTGGAAGGGTCATAAGGGAGGTTCCACTCTTCTGAAGAGTCATGCAGTCTAGTCTCTAAACCTGCCCCTCTTGGTTTGATAGACATTCCACAGACTAGGTTACAATACTACAAACCAGCTACAATGACACTCGATGCATGCACAGTTAAGTGAGTTATGCTTGCCATGGCTTCATTTGTGCACTGTGCATGCACCTCAATGCCATCAGAGCTGGCTTTTAATGATGTATCCCAGCCTGTGGGATGTGTCAACAAAGGAGGAGAGTGTTTGGGGACTGGTCTCCTCAGAAGAGCAGGTACGCTTAGATGACTATTCACAGAGTTAAAATACTTTTCTTGCTATTTGTACCTTCATTTTATATCTTAGACACAATGGACATTAAATATGGGGACATCTATTACCCTTGGATGTAACAGCATAGTTGGAGTTTAGGGTAAAAAACATGATGTCAGCTTACCTTTAACCATCAGAAATGTGTAGCAAAGACTTAAGGCTACAGATTTAAGAGAAATGATTTAAAGCATAGTTCAATAGTGACATCAGTCAGAAACTACAGTAAGTAGCTAACTTCTCCTCCTACTTGGGTTTCAAAACTGAAAGTTGTCGTTTTATCAAACAAAACATATTCGCTGAATAATTAGTGTTGAAATCTCTGCAAATGTACTTTAATGGAAATCTGACAGCTCTAAACCCCCCATCTAACTACTGTAAGGGGTGTATTGTGTAAGTGAAATTCCAACGCTAATGCTCACATTCTGAAATAGTGCTCTTGCTAACCAGCAGAAACATGCATTGAGAGGACTCCATGTATTTTCTTACTGGTTTGCAGGAGCACCATTTCAGAATTTAAGTATTCCAATTGGAATGTCATTAGAGGGCTTTTGAGAGTTCCCTTTAAAGATGAAGCCCAGTTGTAAATGTCGCTCATTGTCCTTCCTGATAATGTTGTGCGGTAGGGTAGTCATGCAGTGATGATGACTAACTGCAATGTTTCTTTTTCATTACAGACACATAGAAAACTGGGTGGAATTACAGATTTTGAATGTACTGGACATGGAACTTTACACTGGAATCCAAAGCCTGTGAGTACTATCAAATCAGTGCTATCATCCTACAGATTGTGGTATATTACAAAAGGAACTTAGAATCTGGAATAAAAACACACTGTAAGATGATCAACTGTATAGCCATCTATAAATCCTATATGATATATTAAAAAAAATAACAGTACCTTACATATAGTCACCCTATACTAATAATGCTCTCAAAAGTCTCACCAATTGTAATCACTCCTAGAGTGCCTTCATTGCTATTAGTGCCACCTACAATGATAATGCTCTTTGAGAGTCCTCTCATTTGTAGTATTGACCTTCATATTATGCCTCATAGTGTTCTCAGTATTGATAAATGTCCCAAAAATGATGCCTTAAAGTCCCCCAGTAGTAATAAGGCCACCTAAAGTGTTCCTGTTAGTCATAAGGCCCCTTTAAGATTCCCTAGTAGTAATAAGGCCTACCCGAAATGCTCCGAGTAGTAATAATACCCTCTATGAGGGCCCCCTTTACAGCTCCCCATAGTTATAATTCACCATTCTACAGTACCCCCAGTAGTTATAATGTGCCCCACTGTAGTGTCCCTAGTAGTTATGATATGCCTCTCCCTCTATATTATAGTTATAATGGTCCCTCTCCTCTTATAATATCCATGTAGTGCCCACCCTCAATAGTATGGTTCCCCAAAGTAAAAGGTAAAAAAAAGGTTGGTTGAGTCCCCCTCATGCTTCCATCTGCAAAGTGGGCCAGAAGCCTCTCCCAGCCTGCTGCCTGAGTTGCCTTGTGTCCTAGAGCAGGTGATCATCATGATTTCATCCATTCATGATTGCCTGCGCTGTACTACTGCCTCATAGACTTCTGGTTTAGTTGGCCTGCGGTAAATGAGCATGAATGGTGGGGACAGGAACTATTGGCTCCTGCATTTTGCCATACTATTCAACTGTATTGCAGTTCTGAAGATGGAAATACAGTTGTATATGCCATAGCCAGTAAGTTCAGGGCCCTAGGCAAAACATATGGGGTCCAAGACCTGGATGTTTTTCGCCTAGTGATGCCCCTGGTCTAGGTTAACTTCTATAATACTTAATAGACTTCCCTATTTGGTAGCTGTATTGGCTTTTTCATTTTTTATTATAGAACAGGAACTGGCAGGATTTTAACACATTATTTGCTAATGGTAATTAGGCTGTTTGCAGAGCTCCTTGTCCTGTAAGGGATCCCTGACATAAAACTCTCACTTACAGATTCTGACGTTTGCCAAATAGAATGCACTTAAATTACTCTAAGCAGGAAGAGGGTCAGATGTGTCTCTGCAGCATAAGCACACTTTTTATTAAAAATGCACTTAATTTAATGACCAGTTTAGCATTTAGTAAGTTGTATATGTTGCGCAGTATAACATAATCTACTTTTAGTGGCAGTTTTTGATGCAGTTATTTGAGCCAAAGCCAGAAATGGATCTACTGTACAAGAAGAGAAAAGTAGAAAGGAAAGACTGAAATGTCTCCTCTGTTTTATATCCACCCCTGTGATTGGCTCAAAAGATACGTTTAATTCTAAAGGAGGTTGTAATACTGTATATCCTGCTCAGGACCATCTCTTCGTAATGTCAAGACCCTGAAATGGCTCTAAAGAGCACCATGACTTTATTTTATTTTTAAGGTCGAAAAATGTATCAAGTGTTCATTCAACCATCTCAAAGAAATCCAACCATGCTGGATTTTTTTCCCCAATAATCACAAAGTTGAATGCTACTTAACACTGAGGTCACATTGCCATAATCTTGGAATTTTAACATGGTTCTTAGACAATTCTGTGCTGCTGTGGAGCCTTAGAAATGTTAACTTTTTTTTTTTTTTTTTTTTTTTTGTCCAGCTTCGGAGACAGATCCGAACAGATCACTGCACCTGTTGAAAAACTCTTATTCATCTGTTCCCCAAAACTCTCTTCTAGCTTCCTTGCTCCCTTCAGAGTTCTTCTGGTTCCTTTCCATTGAATTTAAAATGGGTTCACATATTCTGCAATGGACCATGACTGGTTTCAGCAGTGCTGTGTCCACAAGCGGCACATCACTGCTGGGTCATGCGCCACTCGGGGTACATCACCAGAAGACTACTGAAGGGAGCCAGAAAGCTGGAAGGGAGCAGCAGGGAACAAGTGAGTCTGAGTTTTTGTGAAGTTTGCTAAAAAAGTCCACAAAGCCAAACATCCCCTTTAAACTGCATACAGATGTAGCAAGCGCCAGCATCAGTGGGTTAACACATTTTCCTGACAGTGTAACTTAATACCAACTCTAAGCTTTAGAAGCTTTGCACGTTGCTAAACAAAGCCAGCGCAATAAGCTTGTGTGATAATGCACCAGCAATTGCGATCAGATGAGCAAAGTTATGGAAAATTCGTTTCGGCTGTTTTATCGAATTTCTAAAAGAATTTCGCTTTGTGATGAATTACTGCACCACAAAGCCCATTTCTTTGTATGTAGTGGGCGCAATGATGGGGAACAGCGATCGTGCTGCCCCCCCATCATTGAACCCCTCAGATGCCCTCAGATCATCGTTGATCATGAAATCTGAATCTACCATTTAGGTGTTTCAGAGGTTAATCTGGGTAAAAAAAATACTCACCTTATCCATTTGCTCATGTAGAGGCCGTTGCGGCCATATTGATTAAAGACATTTTACAAAATCTTGAGATCTTGCACTGTATCTTCAATCAAGATTACCGCAATGGAGTCTTAGCATGCAAATGGATTAGGTGAATATATATATATATTTTTTTTTTTAAATAGACATTTCAGGGAAAATTGATTCTTTACCATGAGGCACAAGAAATTTGGCTTTGCTGTGAATCAAATTTTTTCAGAAATTCGTATCGATGTAAATTAGTTTGACTTTGATTCACTCAACACCAATTATTATTATTATTATTATTATTATTATTATTATTATTATTATTATTATTATTTATTATTATTATTATTATATTATTATTATTATTAAATTAGGTTTTATTAACAAATGCATCATGGTTAGTGACAAATCCTCTTTTCACATTAAACTGAATTCTGACTTTTGCCATTGAGGTTCATTACTTTTCCATTAGGCGTACAAACAAAAATTGACTATGCTATTAAAAATTATTGGAACCCCCAATGAAATACTAGCCCTACTTATTTTATTGTTGTTTCCTATCAGAAGGATTAATTATTAGAATGGTAGAAAAAAAAGATTGATAATTTTCAATGGCATGCCATTGAATATCCCCATGCAATTTTTGGGGAAAAAGATGTGGTTACTTTAATTAACCACTTCAGCTCTGAGCCATTTCCCCCCTTCCTGACCAGGCCTAATTTTTCAAATCTGACATGTGTCACTTCATGTGGTAATAACTTTGGAACGCTTTTACTTAGCCAAGCGATTCTGAGATTGTTTTCTCGTGACACATTGTACTTCAAGTTAATGGTAAACTTGAGTCGATAAGTTTTAATTTTATTTATAAAAAAATCCAAAAGTTACCGAAAATTTGAAAAAATCCACTGTTTTCTAAATTTCAATCTCTCTGCTTTTAAGACAGATAGTGATGCCCCATAAAATACTTTTTAATTTACATTCCCCATATGTCAACTTTATGTTGGCATCATTTTGGTAGTGTCATTTTATTTTTTTAGGACAGTAGAAGGTTTAGAATTTTAGACGCAATTTTTGCTAATTTGCAAAATCAACTTTTTTAAGGACCAGTTCAGTTCTGAAGTCAGTTTGTGAGGCTTACATAATAAAAACCACCCATAAATGACCCCATTTTAGAAACTACACCCCTCAAACTATTCAAAACTGATTTTAGAAATGTTGTTAACCCTTTAAGTATTCCACAGGAATTAAAGCAAAATAGATGTGAAATTTCAAAATTTCACTTTTTTTGCAGATTTTCCATTTTAATAATTTTTTCCTGTAACACATCAAGGGTTAACAACAAAACAAAACTCAATATTTATTACCCCGATTCTGCAGTTTGCAGAAACACCCCACATGTGGTCGTAAACTGTTATTTGGGGATACGCCAGGGCTCAGAAGGGGAGGAGCAGCATCTGCATTTTCTAACATGGAATTTTTTGTCATGGTTTGTAAGAGTGATAACTTTTTAATTTTTTTGTGGACTGAGCTGCGTGAGGTCTTATTTTTTGCGGGACAAGCTGTGCTTTTTATTGGCACCATTTTGGGGTACATATGGCTTTCTGATCACTTTTTAATCTAATTTTTGGGAGGTTAACTAAAAAAAAAGCAGTTTAGGGGCATTTTTCTATATTTTTTTTTACACAGTTCACTTGATGGGGTAGATCATGTGATATTTTTGTAGAGCCAGTTGTTACGGACGCACCGATACCAAATATGTCTATTTTTTATTTATTTTTTTACGTTTTACACAATAAGAGCATTTTTAGAAGAAAAATCATGTTTTTGTGTTGCAGTTTTTTAAGAGCCATTTTTTTTTCATTTTTCCGGCTATAATCTTGTGTGGGGGCTCATTTTTTGCGGGAGGAGGTGACGTTTTTATTGCTACCATTTTGGGATGCATACGACTTTTTGATTGTTTAATATTATGTTTTTTGGTAGGTGATGCGACAAAAAAAGCTGTTTTGGCTTAATTTTTATTAGATTTTTTTTACGCAGTTCACTTTATGGGGTAGATCATGTGATATTTTTATAGAGACGGTCGTTTCGGACGCGGTGATACCAAATATGTGTATCTTATTTATTTATTTTTATTTGTAACTTTTTTAATGAAATATTTGGGGGGAAATTATTTTTTTTTATATATATGTGATTTTTTTTTTTTTATGATACTATTTCTTTTTTATTTATTTTTTTACACTTTGTGTCCCCCATAAGGTCATACAAGACCTCAGGGGGACATTTAACTTCACTTATTTTATTTTTTTTTTTTTACACTTGATTTCTCCTGTAACTGGGGCTGACATAGTGGCCCCAGTTACAGGGGAAATACATCCCCAGAGAGGCTGTACAGCATAATACTATGCTGTACAGCCTCAGTGCAGGGCTGATCGGGTCTATGAGAGACCCGGCAGCTCCTGCACTCTCCCGGCCCCGGCGATCACGTGACCGCCGGGCCGGAACAGGAAGCGCAATAGCGCTTCCTGATATGTATACACAGCGCTCGTTGAGCGCTGTGTATACAGCGATCTAGAAGGCAGGGACCCCTGGGAACGGTCCCTGCCTTCTCTTTGGGGTACCCTGCTGTCACTGACAGCAGGTACCCCACTGTGCAGCTGCACGATTAGCGTGCAGCTGCTATCTCTGAATCGCCGTTTATAAACGGCGATTCAGAGATAGATAACCACTTCCCGGACGTTTATAGTCAACGGGCGGACGGGAAGTGGTTAAGATTTTTCAACACTTTATGTAGTTAACACGCAAATGAATTATCCGCAGCTTCTAATTATCCGAGTCTATGCTTCCTGTCACAGCATGATTAATAAAGGTTCCAGTGCATTTATATAATTTTCCTATTCGTTTGTTCCTCACATCCATTGCTGGTGAACACCATAGGAGGTTTCTTTAATTGGCAGAATGAGCGTATGTTTCAAGCATAGCCTCGCCACCATTCTATATACTGTGTGGACACGTGAATATAGCGAATCCTGAGATCATTTACCTGAAACAAATCTACAGACAGATAAAATGTGTTTATGTTGTAATTATAGAGTCTGCTACAGTCATATATTATTCATAGTCGGCGTTTGAACTTGTGAGAAGCAAAATCAATAGAAATGGAATTGACCACTGAGAAGGTTATGCGCAAAAGTTAGTAGATGGGAACGCTAGCCTTCTGAGCAGGGGGCGACTTTCATAAATAATGAATGCTTTGTCTGCACTAACATGTAATCAAATGTTAATGCTATTTAAACCAAATGAAAGAGCTTTGCTTCCGAAATTGATTGCTTTGATGCCCTATTGATGTGACTAATGGGATCCATTTTGAGGCAGACAAATTTATGTTCAAGCATTTGTTATCACCGACAACTGTTATATATGAGGTTGCTTACTTCTATAGTTTCAAATGGCTAAAAAAAATTCACAAATAACATATAATCTCTGGAGACTAAACTTGATCAAGTACAAAAAAAAGTTCTTTTGAATTGGTCAATGACCTGACAGCTATAAAAAGTCACCATGTAGTCACATTGTTAATGTTAATTTAAAATAATATGGTTGTAATTTTGAGCAATACAATTGACACTAATGGACTTTTAGGCAGAGTAATTTAGAACATTCATATGTCAATCAGATTTTTTGGAAATCAAAGTGGATTTACGGGTTTTAATAATGATAGTTTTAGAGCAGGGGGACTCAAGCTCAGCCGGATATATGGGCAGCACATAGTACAAATTTCCAGTTGACAGGCCATGTTCGTTTCATATACAATAATACCATTCAGACTGCCGTAGTGCTTTGTGGATCCGCAATTTGCAGTCGTGTGCGTTCCGCAATTTGCGGACCGCACATGGCCGCAACCATAATAGAAAAGTCTATTCATGTCCGCTAATGCGGATAAGAATAGGACATAGGACATTTTCTATCTCTTCTGCGGAGCCGCGGTGTGCTGTCCGCATCGTTTGTGGCTCAATTGAAATGAATGGGTTCGCAACTGTTCCGCAAAATTGCAGGAACGGATGCAGACTCATTCACACGGCCGTCTGAATGAGCCCTTAATAGAATACAGCACCACATAACTGTACCTCTTAGATCCAGCGACGTTGCTTACTGTGTTTGGCTAGAGACTACCTGCACTTGTACACTGTATAAATCTGTAGTTGTGTGAAAGTAAGAATGGGTCTGCGTGGGTTTTGAGCCCTTTAACAATCACTCCTTCCGATACTGCGGAGGGGATTGTATGTAAATATGTCTCCTCCACTGATGAGCAGGCGCTTTTCAGGAAGGAACGCTTCCTTCCCGACAATTGTCTGCTCTATCAGGCCGTGTAAAACGGCCATAAAGCGGTTGTCTCACTTCAGCAAAAGGCATTTATCATGTAGACAAAGCTAATACCAAGCTCTTATTAATATTGTAATTGTCCATATTGCTTCCTTTGCTAGCTGGATTATTTTTTCATTATATTATAAACTGCTCATATCCAGGGATTATGACCACTCTGCAAACCATCAGTGGTGGTCGTGCTTGCTCACTGTAGGAAAAAGTATCAGCCTCTCTGGTGGCTAGGACCACAGGAGTGCGCCTAGGCCAGCGTTTTTGCGGATAATGTGCAAGCACAACCAGCACTGCTGGATTACAGGGTGGTCATAACCCCTGTATATGAGCAGTGTATAATGTGATGGAAAAATGAATCAAGCCAGCAAAGGAGGCAATGTGGACAATCACAATACATTAGTATTAAAGGGGTATTCCCATCTCAAGGATCAATGTCTAAAACGTAATACTGGTGGCCATGGTACATTTTGTAATTAGATGTCATTACACATATATCCCCCATATCCATAAAATCCAATTTTCTTACCCCTTGTTTAGTTGTGGTTTCCCTTGGTTACGGCCCGCTTTTTCACATAATTGCCGCGGGCCGCGCTTGCGCAGAAGGAGTCCTTTTTCACCCAGGCAGCCGCTGCTTGTATCCGGAGCGCGCATGTCGTCGCGCATGTGCACATGCGCGCTCCATTCCCGGCTGTCTGATACAGAGCAGCGCTTGCTCTGTATCAGATGCGGGCAGAGATGACAGAGAGAAGAGGATCGCGAGCCGGAGACACCTGCATCTACAGAGGTAAGTATAAAAAAAAAAAAAAACACTATACTTACCAACGATGTGGGCACTGGGGGCGGTGGGGGAACAATGTGGAGGAAGATTGAGGGGGAACAATTGAGTATCACTGATTTTTTTTAATTTTTTATATATACTGATTTTGGGGACACTAGGGGACACTGGATGTGGTGGGGGCCATAACAATGTGGAGGAAGATTGAGGGGGGGATATATATATTTATATATATGTCCCCCCCCTCAATCTTCCTCCACAATGTTATGGCCCCCACCACACCCAGTGTCCCCTAGTGTCCCCAAAATCAATATATTAAAAAAAAAAAAACAGTGATACTCAATTGTTCCCCCTAGAGAATATATATATATATATATATATATATATATATATATATATATTCTCTAGGGGGAACAATTGAGTATCACTGTTTTTTTTTTATATATTGATTTTGGGGACACTAGGGGACACTGGGTGTGGTGGGGGCCATAACATTGTGGAGGGAGGGTGAGGGGGGACATAAATATATTTTCTCTAGGGGGAACAATTGAGTATCACTGATTTTTTTATTTTTTATATGTTGATTTTGGGGACACTATGGGACACTGGGTGTGGTGGGGGCCATAATAATGTGGAGGGAGGGTGAGGGGGGACATATATACATTTTTATTTTGAGGAGCACTGTTTTGTTTTTTTTTAATTGTTTTTTAAATTGATATATGGGACACTAGGGGGAAGATAAAAGACGTTTAAAGTGACATCACTGTATTTATTATCCCTGTACGGTGACATCACTGTGTTTATTATTAGTGTTGAGTGAGCTGTTGGACGGGAGGAATCACTACAAAGTAGAAGCCTGAGGAGGTAAGTGGTCTGTGTTTGTTTGTTTGTTTGTTTTCTATTTTTCAGGGTCGTGAATGCAGAGGACTACGTCGGATTCGGTGGACTACGTCGGACCAGCTTTTTTACTTTTTAAATAAAATGGTCAAACAGAGGTCTGGGGGAGTGTTTATTTCAATAAAATGTTTTATACTTGTGTGTGTGTATTTTTTTTTTTTTTACAATACTACAGTTTTAGTAATCACGGCTATCTACAGACGGCCCTGATTACTAATACTGGGCTTAGTGCTTGCCGGTATGGCAGGCCAGCACTAACCCCAACATCTATTACCCCGGCACCCACCGCCACCAGGGGTGTCGGGAAGAGCCGGGTACCCGCAGGACCAGACCTTCTAAATTGAGGGTCTGGCTCTGGGGCGGCTGCAGGCTGGTACCATTAGGCTGGGAAGGGCCAATAACCGTGTCCCTTCCCACCCTGGTAGTGCCAGGCTGCCGCTGCTGGTTGTATCTGGATGGAGAAATAAAAAAGGGGGGACCCCACGCCATTTTTTTTCCAAAAATAATTGAATAATTTTAAAAAATGGCGTGGGGTCCCCCCTTTTTTCCTTCGCCAGCCAGATACAACCAGCAGCGGCAGCCTGGCACTACCAGGGTGGGAAGGGACACGGTTATTGGCCCTTCCCAGCCTAATGGTACCAGCCTGCAGCCGCCCCAGAGCCAGACCCTCAATTTAGAAGGTCCGGTCCTGCGGGTACCCGGCTCTTCCCGACACCCCTGGTGGCGGTGGGTGCCGGGGTAATAGATGTTGGGGTTAGTGCTGGCCTGCCATACCGGCAAGCACTAAGCCCAGTATTAGTAATCAGGGCCGTCTGTAGATAGCCATAATTACTAAAACTATAGTATTGTAAAAAAAATACACACACACAAGTAAAAAACATTTTATTGAAATAAACACTCCCCCAGACCCGTTTGACCATTTTATTAAAAAAAAAAAAAAAAAGCTGGTCCGACGTAGTCCACCGAATCCGACGTAGTCCTCTGCATTCACGACCCTGAAAAATAGAAAACAAACACACAAACACAGACCACTTACCTCTTCCTGCACTGGGATAATACACACAGCGATGTCACTGTACAGGGATAATAAACACAGTGATGTCACAGTACAGGTATAATAAACACAGCGATGTCACAGTACAGGTATAATAAACACAGTGATGTCACCGAACAGGGATAATAAACACAGTGATGTCACAGTACAAAGATAATAAACACAGTGATGTCACTGTACAGGGATAATAAACCTCAGATCAACACATTGTACCCCCATCAGACCTCAGATCAGCGTCTTGTGCCCCCATCAGACCTCAGGTCAGCGTCTTGTGCCACCATCAGACCTCAGATCAGCGTCTTGTGCCCCCATCAGACCTCAGACCAGCGTCTTGTGCCCCCATCAGACCTCAGATCAACACAATGTGCCCCCATCAGAGCTCAGGTCAGCGTCTTGTGCCCACATCAGACCTCAGGTCAGCGTCTTGTGCCCCCCTCAGACCAGGGTCTTGTGCCCCCCTCAGACCAGGGTCTTGTGCCCCCCCTCAGACCAGCGTCTTGTGCCCCCCTTCAGACCAGCGTCTTGTTCCCCCCCTCAGACCAGCATCTTGTGCCCCCCCTCAGACCAGCGTCTTGTGCCCCCCTCAGACCAGCGTCTTGTGTCCCCCCTCAGACCAGCGTCTTGTGCCCCCCCTCAGACCAGCGTCTTGTGCTGCATCAGGTCATAGTGCGCGCCGGCAGGGAAGACAGTGGAGCGCGGAACCTGATGGCAGCGGCAGCGCAGAACAGGTAAGTATGCTTTTTTAAAGTGGCTGGGTGGGCTGATCTGAGGGGGGCGCGGGGCCCCCCATGAAATCATTGGAGCCGGGGCCTGGAGCAGTAGCTCCAGATGCTCCAATTATAATCCGGCCCTGGCTGCGCCCCCCTCCAGATGGCGCCCTAGGCGGTCGCCTCCCCCGCCTACCCCTAGTCCCGGCCCTGGGTAGCGTGAGAGAGAAAGACAGATGTAGCAGAGCTGTATGGGTAGCGGTTCAGGCACAGTGTGAGACAGAAAGACAGATGTAGCAGAGCTGTATGGGTAGCGGTTCAGTCACAGTGTTAGAGGGAAAGAGATGTAGCAGAGCTGAGTTAGAAGTTGCTTAGCTATTGGGGGAGGTGAAGACAGATGTAGCGGAGCTGTATAGGAAGCGGTTCATCCATAGTGTGAGAAAGAAAGACAGATGTAGCGGAGCTGTATGGGTAGCAGTTCAAGCACAGTGTGAGAGAGAAAGACAGATGTAGCAGAGCTATATGGGTAGCGGTTCAGGCACAGTGTGAGAGAGAAGGACAGATGTAGCAGAGCTGAGTTAGAAGTTGCTTAGCTATTGGGTGAGATGAGGACAGATGTAGCAGTGCTGTATAGGAAGCTGTTGAGCAAAAGAGCTAGAGGGGATTGGTGAGGGATGATATAGCAGACCTTTATATGCATATGCATCTATATATATATATATATATATATATATATAGTCAAAAGTGTATAAACAACTGCAGTAGATCTATAATGTAAACAAATCTGCATCAGTGCTGGTGGTTGGGGGATGGTAATATTTTATGTGAGGCAATAGCACAGATAATTAGGTTACTAGCTAATATGCTATGGGTGCTATGGGGACAATGTACAATAGTAAATTATTGTTTTTATGGTAAGAATGGGCTTGTGAAAGATAAAACATGTTTTGTGTGTAAAACTATATTAGAATGCAAGAGAGCCACTTGTTACTGTCTGCTTAACTCACTTTGGCTCTGAGTGAGGATTCCACAGCAGATAGAATATACTTCACAGACACTGCAGGCTGATGACTCATACTATCCACATGAACGAGCATGCAAGGACTGAGCTCTCAGTGTGATGTCATAAGGAGGCGTGGCAGCCCTTCACTCAAACTGCCTAAGCCCGCCCAGCCTTAGAAGCAGGAAACCAGGAAGTGAACAGCAGAGCTGGCTGCTGGTAAGGCTGAAATAGCAAGATGAGAATACCCCTTTAACTTGTATTAACTTTCTCTACATGATAAATGTCATTTGCTGAAGTGAGACAACTTTTACTTGGGCAACTAATGCCTGGAAGTATCAGCTTGGTTACTTAGGAACAAGAAATGCATCTTGATAGGCTTAAAGTGATTGATCAGGGGTTTTATATGTATGATCTATATATCTGATCGCAGGTGTCCGACAATCGGCACTCCGCCGATCATTACCTTGCTCATCTTCTCGGCAGTGTAATGATATTTACTCATTCCCTTCACTTGAATGGAGCAAGTACTTGTAATTACACTATGCCACCTCTGCTAGGGAGACCACATGTAATGTAATGAAGAAGAAGCAGTGCTGGCATGAAGCACTGCCTCCTCGTCAAACAGCTGATCAGCGGAGGTGCTGGGTGTCAGACCCCCACAGAGCAGATATTGATAGTCAATGGTATAAAACCCCTGCACAAAAAAAACTTTAAACAACTGCACAACAAAATTCTGGAAATAAAATTCAGAAGAGATTAGTAAAGGTATCTATCCAGCGTGTCTCCATGGAAGGCTTGTGATTTATCGCAGATGAACAGCATTATGCAGTCATAATTTGTCAATATTCCAAGGAAAATTAGTTAGTTACCATAACTCTGCCATAAGCAGCCTGGCAATTGGGGAAAAACAGGTTCTCACCTCAAACACAGAGAAAAAAATATATACAGTTACGAAAAGTCGAAGATCATTAACAAAAAGATCAAAGGACCCAATCAGCACTGATTGCAACTGGCAAAAAATAAGAGCATTTACGAAAAAGCCAATGTTGTGTAATGTGACATAACTGAGCAGAAATCATGTTTACAATGGCTCATGGCAGAAAATGTGAAGCAGCTTACAATTCACGCACCAGAGAGGCCCTCGCAGAAACAGGCCAAAGATGCTGACGGCAAAAATCAACATGTTTTTTGTTTTTTTTTTTCAAAAGCAAAGCTACAAAGTACGATGAACATCATAGGAATTATTCTATAATTAAAGCTCTCCTTAGGCTGCTTACAGTTCTGCCATTTCAGCACAGGGTGATAGTAATGAAGTACAGTATTTTATTCATTTCCTGTAAGGCTAGTTTCACATATGAACAGGAATCTGCCGGAACAACTTGCCGAAGTTCTCTGGATCCGGCACAGCCAGATTGTGCCATGTGCCTGCCAGATCTTATTGAATGGGAACCCATGGGAATCCGGACACTCCCCGCATAAGTACCCAACATTTATGCTAGGGAGCAGCCTGAATCCATGCTGGTTCCCCTTTATAGTCAATGGGGACTGGAGGTAGTATCCAGCTATGCCATATCCAGGGAACACCTACCGGATTCCTGTGAATAGGGTCAGCCTGTAACACAGTAAACCAACGAGTGGCAGATTTACTATGTAATGATTGTGGTATAATGTAGTGAGTTCTCATATATATGCATGTATGTAGTGAGCATGTATCTATGTGTGTGTACATCCCCATCTATATGGTGAGCATGCATTTTTATGTAGTGAAATATATATGCAGGTGTAGAATTTGCCAAGCTACTTACTAAAAGGGGTTGTCTGGGCTTTTACTATTGATGACCTATCCTCAGGATAGGTTATTAATATCAGATCGGCAGTGGTCTGACACCTGGCACCCCTGTCAATCAGCTGTATGAGGAGATGTCACATACAGTGCACACATGCCATCTTCCTTCTCTCTTCCTGTCCGCTACTGCTGTCCCACAAATATTGATGACCTATCCTGTCACCATGAACTTGTACTATTCGGACTGCAGTAATACATGAGCAGCACTGGAGATAAGGAGTTCCAATCACTATTTTTTATTTTCCTACTGCCTCCCCCACCCCCGTTCCCTCGTTGTCAGTGCTCAAAGCTATGCAGAAATACATTGTCAGAACTGCAGTGCTAACATAATGGAGAGGACTCTTGTAGGCATGCACAGCAGTCCTGACAATGTATTTCAGCACAGCTTTAAACGCTGACAGGGGCAGTAGGAAAATATTAAATAGTGATCTGGTCTCCTTATCTACAGTACTACCCATGTATTACTGCAGATAATAGTCCACATCATGGTGACAGATTCCCTTTAATGTTTCCTCCATTTGTTATGCTAATAAGGTTAATTGCTGGCTGTTAGGTTGCAAAATGCTGCAAATATGTAACTGCTCATGTTGGAGTTCATATATACAGTGAGTATGTACTGACTATGCATATATGTACATGTATGTTTTGAATATACGTTTATGAAACATATAAATATGTACTTGTATGTAGAAAGAGTTTGAATTCATTTTATAGTTCTGTTTGTGTTCTGGGGCAGTATTACGTAGACTTTCTAGTGCTTTATTATGTGGCCACTAGGTGGCAATATTTTATACAGCAGAGGTTGCCCTGGTCAATACTAATCATAGAGATCCATCTCAAAGGTAGGGTGCTGTAGTTTCCAGCTATGCCCAGAGATTTTGAGGGCAGTTGAGTGGTCTTAGGTCAGCCCGTCAGCTAACTGCATCCTCTGGAACATACTAGTTTTATGTTAATTTCATTCATTTGTTTTCTTCCTATTAACTCTATTTTATAGTTATAATGTGGTGCATTTATTTTAACTATTTTAATTACACACCTGAAAATGTTTATCACATCTTTGTGGTTCGATGTTCAGTGTTTCAATAGTTTTTAATTTCTAACTGCATTTACAGGTTTTTATTTCAATGTTAAATATCTGTTAATGTAATAATAAAATGCATATGTCTTGCAGAACAATCACGAACTGTGGACTGAGAAGCATACAGCCACGGGCATTTTCCAAGAATCCACATTTGCACTACATGTAAGTTGATATTGTTATTATATTATATTGTTATTTATATAATTGTTATATTGTTTTTCTCCTTATCTGGTAAAATTATTCAGGTGGCTAGTTATCCGTGTTTCAGTTTCCTACTTGTCAGACATCATATAGTTACATTTCTTTTCACACTGCATATAGGGGCTCGGAGAATCCTGATTTCTCATACAGCAGAGTGTGTTATCGATTTAAGCAAAAACCATAAAAGCTTCTTTCCACATGTTGTCTGAATTGAGGACATACATATAATTTAATCAATTCATTAATCGCATGGATTGGCATAGAGGAACTATATGTATATACTCACCCTCTATTTGCTCCACACGTATACACTTACCCTCTATTTGTTTATATGGACATATATGGATACTTTTTAGTGTAGGAAGGTGATGTTATATGAATTGACTGTTTTTAGTTTTTATGGTGTGTGCAATAAATAGTATATTTTACTTTGCATATTCTGCCTATTTGTCTGTGTGCTACAGGTATTAGTGTGCCTGGTCAATTCAGACAATATTGTACATTTTTTTTTAGGAGGCCAAGGTGAGGCTAATGAGTGGAGCACCTTTTCCATTCTGGTCTATGTAGTTGAGCCATTGGAAAATCAATAATTTAAGTTCTTTCCACATATATTTCATTTCATGTGAGAAACTATGTCCTTTAGTCGTTGAGGGAATTGGAGTCTTCTCTGCTGCTTCTCTTGTATTCCAGTTGATCTACACTGCTAAATTTCTTAACTGTATTTTTAATTTCCGCTCATGAAGTTTTCCAGTTTTGTCACCTGAATAAATGATCAAAGCTCCAATGATTATCTCATCATCTCAAGGCGCCAAACAGACCATTTACCTATCCCAGTACACATAAAAATTTCATTAAGTTTTCTAGCTCTTTTCTTTTCCCACAAATGATCACTCAAAGTTAAATAAAAAAAAAATTGGCTTCTTTCACTACCTGCTGAGATACTGAAGGATTTATGTCACTTCAGAGCATAGTTTCCATTCTAGCTACACTGAAATTACAATGTAGTTTTGTGATATTGTATAAAGCATTGTTATGTCTATTAATGTAATAAAATATAAAAAATAGATAAATAGATAGACAGATAGATGCAAAAATTAGATGGCTCTCCAAAAAAAATTAAAAACACCTACACGTGGTTGCAAGTTTCAGCTCAGTATTCAGAGATTTTCTCAAGGATAGGTAGATAGATAGATAGATAGATAGATAGATAGATAGATAGATAAACAATTGATATTGATATAGCCAGATAGATAGAGAGATATAGATAGATAAGACAGCTAGACAGAGATAGAGATAGATAGATAGATAGATAGATAGATAGATAGATAGATAGATAGATAGATAGATAGATAGATAGATAGATAGGACAGTGTAAGGGATCACTCTCTCTCAGGGGGTCACAATCACAAATCTTCCGACACACAAGGGGATTTAACACCATCTAAATGGTGCTTTATTTTCACTCTTTGGCACCAACACACATGAAAACATTCAAATAAACACCTGCCCGTCTGGGCTCTACCTAATACACGTGATGTCTCTATCTCACCTATAGAGCGTCATTCACACCCGGTATTAGATCTGGCTTCCTCAGCCACATGATCCAGCAGCCTCCAGGCTGTGACCTCACCAGCACCTTTGGGGGGAGATGGTCCAGTAGTCCTCCTGACTCTGACCGTGCGACCCTCTATCCATAGGGGTCGCTAGGCCCCCCAAACTTCAGGCTTTACAAAGCCTTGTGGCCCCTCAACCCTCCAGGCTGAGATCACACAGAGCCTCTGCAGGCTCCAACCTCTCAGGCTTCCTCAGCCTTTCTCTTTCTCTCATACACAAAGGGTCGTTTTATCCCTCTGTGATTACACTAGCAGGCCTCACTTGCAATCTCCTCAGCTAACCGCAATACCTGTAGTGGAAGGGTGTGGACTGGCAGATCCCACTTCCAAACCTTTCCCCCAGTCCAAATGAAATCCAGCCCAGAACCACATCTAGACAAAACTGTCTCAGCAAACTACACCTTGCTGAAACCACTGCAGCTTTCTGAATTTCAGTTATCTTACCCAGCTGGGGTAGCTGGGTGGGATACACATGCCTTCCAGCACTTATACTGTACACATTACCTAGATAGATAGATAGATAGATAGATAGATAGATAGATAGATAGATTATAAATATAGACGTACCAAGCTCAAATTGACTCTGATAACACATGACTCAGAGTTATCTTGGTTATTTCGTACCAAAACCTTTGAAATCCATTCCAAAGTTAGTTATCTTTTTCTTGCCATTCTTTATTCAACACATTAATCATCAAGTTTAGCTCAGCTGCATCTGTAGATAGATAGATAGATAGATAATAGATAGATAGATAGATGGATAGAGAGAGATAGATAGATAGATAGATAGATAGATAGATAGATAGATATAGACAGACAAATAGATACATACATTTACCTCTATTTTATTAGCTAAAGGCATTTTAGAGTGCATTTTACCTCTATTAGGCCTCATTTACACATAGCAGTAATGAAGCTGTCCTAGAAACTCCAGTGCTTGGTGGCGTATAGTTTCAATGGGCCTTTTTCAATCCCATTCACTGCTTTTTAACATCTGGTTATTGTGGTAGAAAGCTATTATGGCCAGAAGCAAGGTGTTGAATGAGTTTATATCTCCATTTGCCTCATATCTCAAGTGTGACGCTAATACGTAGAAGATCCTGATTTATTTGTCTTGTACGCAGCATTGTTAAATTGGGACCTTCGTTTCCTTTAACTAATGTGTAATTTCTTTAGTCTAAGTGTGCTTTGTGCAGCCACACATTGATTTTTTTTTTTAAAGTCTAAAGACTGAACATTTAGAATTACAACTTAACCATTGTAAACATGTCCTCGTGAGCAGGAACAGCCATTTAATTGAATTTGATATCGAATTTCAGAGGTTCATAAACTTTACTAGCAAAATAAAACTTAGATTTAATTTCTGGTTTTAAATTGCTATTAAATTGTTATTTAGGGGAGATGATGCTGGGTTTGAGGCAATGCAGCATTTTGCAAGTCTTTATGAAGCTTATTACAAGTCTGAACGTGATTCCTGAGCATGATACCAGGGGTGAAGCTTGACTGCAGTGACAGTAATGCACAGATGTCTCCTCTTCATTTTGATCAAATTGGTACTGACATCATCGAAAAACGTGAAAGCTTGTCTTCTTGAAGTGAAGCTAAAAAACTGGACTCAGTGACTGCTTTGAAGGAGGGAGTCTCCTTATGAGACAGATGGAATATTATCTAAATTATTTAAGTGATGAAAGCATGTTCTTGATGCACCGGTTGACCGTAGCTTTCAGACAATAGCTATATCTAGAAGTGTGATCCATGCAAACACATTTTGAAACAATGGGCCTGTTGTCCCTTGTATTGCTCGTTTCTAATTCTGCGGCAGCGCTATTATAGTCAAAGCTATGTGTAGTATGGTGGTTTACTTTAGAAACAAAAGAAAAAAGCTTATATGAACCATAACGGCAGCTCATGGGTCCCCTGGAGAAGGTCATCTCTTTTTAGGTTGGACTTGTACCCATTTTAACCCCTTCATGCCCAGCACCGTACTAGTATGGTGCTGGGCGCGTGTTTAAAGATGGAGCCCGCTCCTGAGTAGAGCGGGCATCATGGCCACGGGTGAACTGCTGATTCATACAGCAGTCACCCACGGCTGATGTCCGCGACCGGCAGTAATGCCAATCGCGGACATTTAACCCCTCGGATGCCGCGGTCAATCGCGCGCTTCCAGTGTTGCTCCGGCTCCCCCGTGTGGTGATCGGAGGAGCCGGAGCATGTCTGCAGCAGCCCCTGTCATAGTGAATGACAAGAGGCTGCTGCATAGACTTTCCTATGGAGCCCTTCCGTGTAATAGGGCTCCATAGGAAAGCAGTAAAATCATCATAGACTCTAATGCTAATGCATTGGAGTCTATGATATAAGCAATCAGAAGATTGATTGTTATAGTTACTTATGGGAACTATAAAAAGTATTAAAAAAATTAAATAAAGTTTTAAAAAAATAAAATAAAAAACATAAAAGTTCAAATCACCCCCTTTCCCCAAAATAAAAATAGTAAAAAAAAAATGCACATCATGGGTATCGCCATGTGCGAAAACGCCCATATTATAGAAATATAAACATTTCTTTCCCATACGGAAAACAGTGAAACGGAAAAAAGCGTCAACATGGCTGATTCATTGTTTTTTGTCGCTTTTTTCCTAAAAAAAATAAATAAGTGATCATAAAGTGAAAAATGAGCCCCCATACAGCTCCATACACATAAATATCAAAAAGTTATAGGGGTCAAAATATGACAAAAAAATAAATAAATTTCAAATTTATAATAATTTTATCACTATCAAAACGCAAGAAAAACTATACATATTAGATATCGCCGGATTCATACTGACCTGTAGAATGAAAGTAACTGGTCAGTTTTAATGAACATCGCACGCCGTAAATAAAAAAAAAAACCTGTAAAACTTTGGAGGAATTGCGATTTTTTTTTGTAATTTAACCCGATTTGGAATTTTTTTCCTGCTTTCCACTACATCATATGCAATATTAAATGGTGGCGTTGGAAAGTACAAATTATCCCACAAAAAACAAGCTCTCAAACAGCTATGTGAACAAAAAAATAAAAAAGTTATGGCTGTGTGAAGGCAGGGAGCACAAAACGAAAACGGAAAAAAAAAACCTCCAGGGCTGAAAGGGTTAATGGGTCATGTAGAGATAAACTCATTTGTTAAAATTATTTTGTGGTGTAATTTGGCCAAATCTGCAATCCAATTGTATTCTTGTCCAAGAAAATTCAACCTGAATCAAAGGTTTTCCAGTTACCTCTCTATCTTCCCTTCTTCCCTGCCTCTCGTTTTTCTCTCATCCATCTCTTCTTACGATTTTTCCAAATGGAACGACACAATTCAGATTTGTTCAGATTTTTTTTTGGAAAATTTGGATTGAATTTTCAAGTGTTGGAGTTGATTTGCACGTCTCTAGTGATGTGAACTTGTACAAGCATGTGGTCTCTAGAGATGCTGCTAATTAGGTGTGTTGTGGTGTCAGCAGCACATGAAGGGCTCTTATCTTCTCTTATAACCCCCCATCCTCCATTTACAAGTATGTCACAAAATAAACAACAGTTTCCATCATTAACAAAGAAGGAGGAAACTGTGGCAGTCCACCTACTTCAATGAAAAAGTGCTCTTTTGAGCCATTTCAACTCCTGACCACAACCTTATTCTCTCTTTTCATTAAAGACACAATCTGAGATTATTTTTTTGTGGTTTCCCATTTGTAAACCACATAACAGATAGGATTCTGTAATCATGTACATTACCAGGCACTTTATTTTGAAATAACAAGCTCTCACAACCTCAGTCTAACTACTCAAATCCCACTGCATTTGCTGTGTCATCAAAAGTAAGTTTCTGTATTGAAGATGAGCAAATTTCTTAAAATTCGACTCTGGTCTGATTCAGGTGAGTCCCCCTTCCAAGTCTGAATACATTCTAACCTAATCAAAAGTGATCTAACTGCCTGGAAGCATTTCTCTCTCTCTTGCTCACTCCTTGATTCTGCTGAATTAAATCACAAAAATTCTGATTTTAACTATATTACTGTGAATCCCAAGATTCGGGAAAAAATAAGCTTAACACAATTTAGGTACATAAAAAGTTTATTAGACTAAAAAAATAACAGTCAGCAAAGCCTTGAACAAATAAACAAGCTCCCCATCAACCAGTTCCCAACATGGCCTCTGGATGATGCCCATATGATGAAGAAAGTTGGTGGTAGCAAGACAAATCTTACCCTGATGATGTCTTCAATGGATATGCCATCTTTTTTTTATAGTGAGATGTTTTCTAGTCTCCTGGCCCCTCCTAAAGGTCTTTGGTGTGCAGTACACATGTACAATTACTTCAGACTCAGGAATCTAGCCAGGTACCAGGCACCACTAACCAACTACATTACAAGGAATGGAAGGGATAAGAACCACTAAAATACCTTGCTATACACATCAAATCCAAATTTATAAATGTATCAATTTGCTCTTCTCTACTCTCTATGCAACTCTAGAAAACATTCAATGTGTGTCACATTGACTTGCATTGAGAGATTTCCTTTTGACACAGCAGGCATTGTAGTAAGACTTCAGGTCACGTGATGTAATGGTGGATCCAAGCTAGTGGTTGTTTTTCTGGAATAATGTGGCTGTGATACCTTATCCCCTCTGTAGTTTACAAAACGAGGCAGTAAAAAAAAAATTATAATAAGAATCTAGAATGTTTCTTTAACTTTGATAGTCTGTCTCAAACATCAAAATATACCAAAAGGCTACATGCAAACGTTAGCATGTGGAAGGGAAATAAATTATAGAAGACAATGCAAAGCAGAACATGGCTGAACATTGCCCTTGGCTGTCACTCTAACTACATGAGCTGATCAGACCGATTGTTTCTGATTATTCGGTGTGAATTGGAAAAACACTAACTGCTCTCCAGTCAATTTCATTATTTTGCAACCATAGAGCAGTATACAGCAGAGCAGGATACAGCACTAATTGTCACCATTTGTCTCAATAAGAAGCGGTCCTTTATGTGTATTGTTGTATTTAAATGAAAGCGGTGGAATTCCCTGTTTATTAATGATCTCATTGCTCTCTGCACAAAGCATCATTGGCTTCATCAACACTTTGCATTCCATATTAATGGACCGGAATGCAGCCTTTGGTACTTTCTTCTTCTCAAGTGATTACCGTGAGAGCAGCAAAAGGTTCTACTTATATCTTGAAACTCCAAAACATTGTTGTCTATGAAGAGCATTTCACTGAAAAGGCATTTAATTAGCGTTACTGAAATATCAAAAATTCTTTCAATGCATAAAAAAAGATTATGGGGAAGATTTATCAAAACTGGTGTAAAGGGAAAATGTCATATTTGCCGATAGCAAATCAGATTCCATTTCCTTTACACCAGTTTTGATAAATCTTCTCCTATATTTATTTCTTAATTGAACACATTTTTGTAGCTTCCCTTACTTTCTGCTATAAAACTATCATGGTAGTTTTTTTTTATTATTCTGTTTTTTTTGTATAATATTATGAGGGAGACCATCTTGCCTCAACTGATATTAACAGCATTCATGGATATGCTTTAACCCCTTCGCGCCCAGCGCCGTACATGTACGGCGCTGGGGCGATGCGGGCACATGGCGCCCGCTAGCGGGTGCGGCGGGCGTCATGGCCGGCAAGTCTCTGCTGTTTCTTCCTGGTTGATTAGATGCCGTGATCACACGTGATCACACGTGATCACGGCATCTAGTTGCGTTTCAACCCGGAAGCATTCGGGGTGTCTGTACACCATATGAAAACTGTAATCCTTGCTAGTGAGGATTATAGTTTTCAAAGTGCAATTCTTATTCTGGCCACTAGATGGCAGGCCAGGATAAGAAATGAGCAATCCATGGATTTCTGAGTCTATAAAATCCATAATTGCTCATAAAGAAAAAAAAAAGCCACAATATATAAGCCCATATTTGAGCTTTCTAATAGTAAAAAAAAATTTAAAAAAAAAGTTAAAAAATATATAAAAAATAAAAAAGATGTAAAAGTTCAAATCACCCCCCTTTCCGTATAAGTAAAAAATAAATACCTAAATAACAATAAATATAGACATCATGGGTATCACCGTGACCGAAAACGCCCGTACTTTTAAAATATAAAAAAAAATTCCAATACGGCGAATTGTGTGGCAGAAAAAAAGCGTCCAAATGGCGATTTGCGGTTTTTTGTCGCTTTTTTTTCTAAAAAAATTAAATAAAAAGTGATCAAAAAGTCATACACACCCCAGAATGGTATCAATAAAAACTTCAGATCGTCCCGCAAAAAATGAGCCCCCATACAGCTCTGTACACATAAATACCAAAAAGTTATAGGGGTCAAGATTTGACAAGGGAAAAAAAAAAAAAAGGGCAACTTTCTAATTATTTTATCACTATGAAAACGCAGGAAAAACTATACATATTAGGTATTGCCGGATTCGTACTGACCAGTAGAATGAAAGTAACGGATCAGTTTTAATGCACATCAAACGCTGTAAATAAGAAACCCGTAGAACTGTAGCGGAATAGTGTTTTCTTTGCAATTCCACCCGGTTTGGAATTTTTTTCCCGCTTCCCACTACACCGTATGCAATATTAAATGGTGGCGTTGGAAAGCACAACTTGTCCCGCAAAAAACAAGCCCTCATACAGCTATGTGAACAGAAAAATAAAAGAGTTATGGCTGTTTGAAGGCAGGGAGCGCAAAACGAAAATGCAGAACCGAAAAAAGCTCCGGGCGCGAAAGGGTTAAAGCAGTCATATGGACCACAGAAAATACCAGTCTGGAGATGATGCATTGATTTCTATGGAAGAGACTTGTGAGCATGTTCTGTGACATTGTGGTCATTGTAAAGATGGGGGGGGGGGTTGTGACCATCACTTATAGTGAATAGTGTGATACTGTGCTGTCTTTACAAAGGTGTGATCTGTAATTGTAATCCTATCAGTGATGATAAGACAGCTGCTGAAGATTTTTTTTTATATAAAAAAATTATTTAAAAAATAATCAACCAAAACATCACATAAAATATGTTTATCATAAAAAAACTTGATTTAGACAATAGTTCATTTTCTGACTATACATCATCTTTAAAAACATATAAAATTTTGTCCCCAAGTAACACATTTTATGTTGATATAACATTCTGATTACAGATGAGCGAAGTTTTGACAAATTTAATTCCCCAAGAAATTTTATTTGTTACAAATGAATTTGTCACAAATTGCTATAAATCATGAATACCCAGGCCACTCTGCCTTAGGGTATGGCCACACTGAGCCCTTCTTCTGCCATCTGATTTTCCTCCTTTTCCACATCATCTAGTATCCATGAGAATATGTCAACAGGAGCATCTAGCTTCGGCAGCAACATGCTAATTGGATACACGGTTCTTCACCACAGCATGGCCACAACCTGCCTGCAGCATGGCCTCTTTATGTGGCAGAGTGGCCTAGGTGAACCTGATTTATAACAATATGTGATGAATTCATTTTTAACAAATCAAATTTCTTGGGGAGCTTTGGCAAGGCCTCCCTAAGGCCCTAAGGGGTGCAGACTGGATGGTATTGGTTGACACTCTGGTACCGGAATAATAAAGGCTACCATCTTATTGGTATTGAATTATTCTATTAATCGTAGACCGATTCAGCAGAATTGAACCCGAGTCACTCATCTCTACTAACAATAACCATTGCTATACAAATAAGATTATGATCGGCCAAAATACTACCAATTAATTGTATAACACATCTTGTATATGGCAGATGACTAAACTGACAGATCAAGCACATATTAGAGAAAAAATGTTTTTGTGTAAAATAGGAAATGCTTGACTATAATCAACCAATCCTGTATACACACTATCATACTTTCTGTTTTATAAACAATCCATCAAGCAGCTGCTCTAATGGCTTTATGTATAGCCCTTATGTGTGAAATCCTGACAGCTCATAAACACTCATTTTAATGAAATTGTTATCCAGCTGATAAGAAAATGGCTTAAATAAGTGTTTATGAATAGAGATGAGCGAGCATGCTCGGGTACTAATTTATAAAATGCGTACGCATTAGTGTACATACTAAAATATGCGTATGAATTAGCGTGAAGATTTGAAAAAGCGCACACAAATTCCACCGAGGCATGCTCGGCCGAGCATGCTCGCTCATCTCTATGTTTGAACAGTCAGAAGCTCAGAGATAAGAGCTACACATCCAGACGTCTGAACAGCAATATGACAGAACTCAGTGTAAAGCAGAAAATGACTAACGGAGTGTCAGCCCCCGCCGATCAGTAACTCCCGGATAACCCCTTTAACCCTGTAACACAAAAAACGAACAATTTTTACTAAAGACCAATTTAAAAAATAGTTTTTAGCTCAAAATGAGAAAATGCAATGGAAAAAAATGCCTCTGAAGATATCAAAAGCCTTTAAATTTCATGTAGGAGACAAAGTTATGATCATAAGAGATATCCTTTCTGAAAAAAAGGGAAGCCTTACATTCCATAGACATAATGTTTACCATGTGGACATGAAACCTGGCATGACTTGCCCTAAAAGTAGCTTCTAAGATTTTATGTTACAAACAACCGTAACATATGATAGCCCCTATCTTGGAGTTTTGGAGAAATCTATATAAATTTGTAAAGTCAGTATAGCCAACAGCATTTATCTGTACAAGATATTGTGATCAATGTATCACTGTAAAAGTTCTTGCTGTAAAGTCTGTAACCTGAAGATAGAAAATGACTTGTAATAAAAGCTAGTTCAGAAAGTAGAAAACCCCTGGGCACTTGCCGGCTTTGCCATGTCTTCCCATTAAGGTGGTGACACAGATCTTAAAATGTTCTGTATAAAGTCACCTTTCTGAAGTTCTAATAGTCTCTGCTAGCTTCACTGGAAATGAATGACAAATAAATATCCCCAAATAGGCAGCAGATGATTTCTGGAGAACTGGTGCTTTTAAAAGCGAAAAAAGGAGAGAAAGCTAATTTTTCATTCTATGCCTCACCTCATCTCCCAGCAGGAGTGAAGGGAAGTGCTTTGTGTCTCCATTTACAAACCCCCCATTGGTACCTGCTGTGATGTGCTGAATGTTTTTTTTTATTTTTTTTATTTTATTTTAGTCGCTACAAATAAAACCATTCATTTCCTTCAAGTGTATTTGAAAGCAGCCTTAGTTTAGAATTATTTTCTAGCATAACGGTACCCATCAAACTGCGCCTTTGCAAGTTTAACCTGGACTGAACCTTTCTGCAACATAAGTTGTCTTTATCTTATTGGTTTTTATGATTCTGTAATGTGGATTAGAAAATGAACCCATGGCTCACATTACTTTCACTCTTCTCATACTACAGAAAGCACATTGATGTCTCAGAATTGCAGGTTAACTTCTCCAGTTCTACGGCCTGGTTCAAAGTTATAGGACATTGTGATTAGAAATGTACAGTACTGTCCCATTAACCCTCAGCGTCACTAGAACCAAATGTAGCATACAGTAAGTAGAACATTGCAGCGGTATCATCAATGTGACCCCACATCAACATATGCAGTATGGGCACTAGCAAACATAGAACTGCGGTCAGTATAGTGCGCAGTAGCAATTGTGCCAGCATATACATAGCATTGGGCACAGAATAACCAAAATAGGACTATGGTTATATATTCTTTTAGGGACTTGTCAGTAGGTTGGGAAAGGGATTTTCAAAAACCCTCCAAAAAATTAGCTGGTGACCATAAATGTTATGAAATAAAGAATAAACAATGCACACCTGGTAAAACTCCTGCCGTTCCAGCACTGTCTTTCCATGCTTGAATATTCCACATTAGTGCTGCAGCCAATCAGTGATCTCAGTAGTCACAATCGGTAGTCAGGTAAGTAATTTCTGCAGCTAGAATGTCATTGCAGCAATAGCACATCTGACTACCCTACTTGATCACCAAGGCCAGTGATTGGCTGCAGTGGTCATGTGGAGTACGTTAACGCTGTACGTTAACGCTACATTGACCGAATAAAATATCATTGGGAGCACAGTAGCAGTGGTCCTGGAAAGCAGGTGTTTGTGAAGATTAGTATTGCTTCTATTATAACATTACTTACCTCCACCTAATTGGGTCTTGGAGAAACCCCTTAAAAGGGTTTTCCTATTACAAAGACTTATCCCGTATCCACAGGATAGGGGCTAAGTTTCTGATCGGCAGGGACCAAACTGCTTTGGCTCCACCAATGGAGGTCCCGTGTCTGCCCTATTTGAATGGATTAGCATTCACACATGAGTACTGCTGCTCCATTCGATTTTATGAGACTAGGCCAGGGGTAGACAACCTCCAGCACTCCAGCTGTTGTGAAACTACAACTTCCAGCATGCATACTTCCTCTACTCTTCTCAGAACTCTCACAGAAATGAATGGAGCATGCTGGGAATTGTAGTTTCCCAACAGCTGGAGTGACGATGGTTGCTGATCCTTGGACTAGGCGTTTGACTATTTCTGGCATTTATATAGAGTTCTATGGACCAGGAACAACTGCACGTCATGCCTATCAATGCATTACATGAATGGCCATGCCTTTGAATAGCAACTATGCAGTCAGTGCTATGCTCCTCCAAGTGTGACCATTGCTGGAGAACGACTGGTCAGAGAAGGCTTCCCCCCAAGCAACAATGGCTGATCTTCTGGGATTAAAGAATCCAAACCAGAAGTTATCAACTGATTCCAATTGTCAGATTTTATTTAGAAAATTCAACTCCTTCAATCAATTTTCCATTAAAATATTTCAAACCGCTTTTATTTATAGGCTCCATGTAATACAGAAGCATTTGGATATCCTTGTACCTTTCTCTTTATTTCGATGTTACTGAGAGTAATTCAGTCACATTATAGATGCTTCACGCAAGCTGTAGCCATAACAACTATCAGCAATTATTGCCGTCTATGTAATACATAGTGAGATCATACGTCTGTGCTCTCCTAGGCAATGTCTCTTTCTAATCCTTCTCAGTCTATTTCCAGATGAGGCAATCATCCTTTTTCTTGTTTTAGTAAAAGGGAAATTTCCATGCATGTCACGGAGCATCACGCCTGTGTCCTGTGCTGCTGCAACGAACAGAGATGTCATAGAATCTTAATCAATGAGCAAGTAACTTATATTGTAGATGGCACATGTCTATTACACATTTCTTCCCCGGAGCTATTTATCAGCTAGCAGGAAAGGCACATGCAACACTACAAGTCTGATCATTAGAAAGGAAAAGCGCAGTTGAAAGGAAGAAAGTGAATGTGACTGATATTTTTGGTGCGTGCTGTCGTAGCTCTTCACAACTTCCTGCATGCCTCAGTGGAGCTCAGTCACAAATGGTGGATAATATGTCAGATGCCATTATCTGACAAACACGACAAATAGAAGAGAGATACAAGCTTGCACTTCCAATTATTGTCCGGTGGCACTTTAGAAACAGCATCTGACTTATATGTATACCTTTTATTTCCCTTGTTGTACATTGGATAGATGCCCACTCTACAGTAGTTTCTGGGGCCAGCAATGGAATTTTGGTTTTATATTCACATCTGTCACAAAAACTAATCTGTATATTTGCAAGTATGTAGTGTATAAGAAGTGCGGAAAAAACTACCAAGTGCATCTCAATAAATTAGAATATCATCAAAAAGTTTTTTTTTTCAGTAATTCAATACAAAAAAAATGAAACACATATATTATCAGTCATTACACACAAAGTGAACTTTTTTCAAGTGTTTATGTTAATATTGATGATTATGGCTTACAGCCAAGGAAAATCTAAAATTCATTATCTCAGAAAATTAGATTATTATATTAGACCAACTGTAAATTTATTTTTAAACACAGAAATGTTGGTCAAATGAAAAGTATGTACAGTAAATTCACGCAATACTTGGTCGGGGCTCCTTTTGCAATAATGACTGCATCAATGCGGCATGGCATGGAGGCGATCAGTCTGTGGCACTGCAGAGGTGTTATAGAAGCCCAGGTTGCTTTGATAGCAGCCTTCAGCTCATCTGCATTGTTGGGTCTGGTGTCTCTCATCTTCCTCTTGATAATACCCCATAGATTCTCTATAGGGTTAAGGTCAGGCGAGTTTGCTGGCCAATTAATCACAGTGATACTGTGGTTATTAAACCAGGTATTGGTACTTTTGGCAGTGTGGACAGGTGCCAAGTCCTGCTGGAAAATAAAAATTCCATCCCCAAAAAGCTTGTTGGCAGAAGGAAGCATGAAGTGCTCTAAAATTTCCTGGTAGACGGCTGCACTGACTTTGGTCTTGATAAAACACAGTGGACCTACACCAGCAGATGACATGGTTTCCCAAACCATCACTGATTGTGGAAACTTCACACTAGACCTCAAGCAGCTTGGATTGAGTGCCTCTCCACTCTTCCTTCAGACTCTGGGACCTTGATTCCAAATGAAATGCAAAATTTACTTTCATCTGAGAAAAACATCATTGACAACTGAGCAACAGTCCAGTTCTTTTTCTCCTTGGCCCAGGTAAGATGCTTCTGGCATTGTCTATCGGTAATGAGTGGCTTGACACATGGAATGAGACACTTGTAGCCCACGTCCTGCATACATCTGTGTGCAGTGGCTCTTAAAGCACTGACTCCAGCAGCATTCCACTCCTTGTGAATCTCCCCCAAATTTAGGAAAAACCTTTTCTTAACAATCCTATCAAGGCTGCGGTTCTCTCTGTTGCTTGTGCACCTTTTTCTACCACCCTTTTTTCCTTCCACTCAACTTTCCATTAATATGCTTTGATACAGCACTATGTGAACAGCCAGCTTCTTTAGCAATGACCTTTTGTGGCTTACCCTCCTTGTGGAGTGTGTCAATGACAGCCTTCTGGACATCTGTTAAGTAAGCAGTCTTCCCCATGATTGTGTCGCCTACTGAACCAGACTAAGGGATCTTTTTAAAGGTTAATTATTCTAATTTTCTGAGATAATGAATTGTGGGTTTTCCTTGGCTGTAAGCCATAATCATCATCATTAACATAAATAAACACTTGAAAAGGTTCACTCTGTTTGTAATGACTGTATATAATATATGTGTTTCACTTTCTGAACTGAATTACTGAAGAAAAAAAAAACTTTTTGATGATATTCTAATTTATTGAGATGCACTTTGTATAAAAGGTGCTTCACCTGAGAAGGAGACAACTGACAGATGTTCAGTGTTTCAGGCTTTAGTTGGCTTTCTTCATCTTAATGCCAATGAATTTCTAGCAGACCTATATTAGGTTGAAATAAAAGTATCTAAATGTAAATGGAAAGTATCCTGTCGCTCACCAGGTGGCAGATATCATGGAGAAAGAAGCATGGGGCATGTTGGATATTAACACCTTACAATAAGGCCTTAGCCACAAAATACTTTTATTTAGTTTTTTGTTATTCTCCCTTTTCAAGACCCATAACATTTTTTATTTTTCCATCAATCTAGCTGTACAATGGATTGCTTTTGAGCGGGATGAGTTGCATTTTTAAATGGAACTATCTTAGGGTATATACAGTATAATGTATTAGTTATCTTATATTTAAAGGGTTATTCCCATCTCAGACAAAGACAGCATATCGTTAGGATATGCTCCCATTGTCTTATAGGTGCGGATCCCACCTCTAGGACCTGTGCTTATGTCAAAACAAAGACTAACATGAGGTCGGCAAAGTGGTGGCCAGCCTGGCAGCACGCTCAGCTATTTTTGGGATCTGTATAGAAATGAACAGGAGTACACCACGCTTGCTCATCCACCGCTGCCATTCATCCATTCATTTCTATGTGGCAATGAATAGAGGGCAGCCGTGCATGCGTGGTGCACCCTCCCGGACTTTTTCAGGTCCTTACTAGTTATAGACAATGGCAGAGTTACACCATGAGGAGAATTTTTAAAGTCAGTATTGCAGGATCTGCATTGTCATATTTTGTAGCAAATATTCAATATTTCATAAATGTTGGATATCTTTAGGTCTAACACTTCTGTCTGGTGATGTTATTCACTAAACCACTCCTCTAATGGACAATTTTTGTGACTTTCTTTAACCCCTTTGCGCCCAGCGCCGTACATGTACGGCGCTGGGGCGATGCGGGCACATGGCGCCCGCTCGCGGGTGCGGCGGGCGTCATGGCCGGCAAGTCTCTGCTGTTTCTAACAGCAGAGACTTGCCGCTACTTACCGCCATCGGCGGCGTCTTCCTGGTTGATTAGATGCCGTGATCACACGTGATCACGGCATCTAGTTGCGTTTCAACCCGGAAGCATTCGCTTCCGGGTGGTGTACAGACACCCCGTGTGGCCAATCGGGGTGTCTGTACACCATATGAAAACTGTAATCCTCGCTGGTGAGGATTACAGTTTTCAAAGTGCAATTCTTATTCTGGCCACTAGATGGCAGGCCAGGATAAGAAATGAGCAATCCATGGATTTCTGAGTCTATAAAATCCATAATTGCTCATAAAGAAAAAAAAAAAAGCCACAATATATAAGCCCATGTTTGAGCTTTCTAATAGTAAAAAAAAAATAAAAAAAAATGTTAAAAAATATATAAAAAATAAAAAAGATGTAAAAGTTCAAATCACCCCCCTTTCCGTATAAGTAAAAAATAAATACGTAAATAACAATAAATATAGACATCATGGGTATCACCGTGACCGAAAACGCCCGTACTTTTAAAATATATTCAAAAAAAATTCCAATACGGCGAATTGTGTGGCGGAAAAAAGCGTCCAAATGGCGATTTGCCGTTTTTTGTCGCTTTTTTTTCTAAAAAAAATTAAATAAAAAGTGATCAAAAAGTCATACACACCCCAGAATGGTATCAATAGAAACTTCAGATCGTCCCGCAAAAAATGAGCCCCCATACAGCTCTGTACACATAAATACCAAAAAGTTATAGGGGTCAAGATTTGACAAGGAAAAAAAAAAAAAAAAAAAAAAAAAAGGGCAACTTTCTAATTATTTTATCCCTATGAAAACGCAGGAAAAACTATACATATTAGGTATTGCCGGATTCATACTGACCAGTAGAATGAAAGTAATGGATCAGTTTTAATGCACATCGAACGCTGTAAATAAGAAACCCGTAGAACTGTAGCGGAATAGCGTTTTCTTTGCAATTCCACCCGGTTTGGAATTTTTTTCCCGCTTCCCACTACACCGTATGCAATATTAAATGGTGGCATTGGAAAGCACAACTTGTCCCGCAAAAAACAAGCCCTCATACAGCTATGTGAACAGAAAAATAAAAGAGTTATGGCTGTTTGAAGGCAGGGAGCGCAAAACAAAAATGCAGAACCGAAAAAAGCTCCGGGCGCGAAAGGGTTAAAGCCACATTTAATAAATCTGGCTTTCATCAGCTTGACAGTCTAACCAGACCCACTTTCCCACCCACTTTTCTAAACGTAAGTGAAGGGTGTAGAAAAACAAAGGGGGTCATTTATCAAACTAGTGTAAAGTAGGACTAGCTTAAAGGGGTTGTCCAGGTTCAGAGAAGAACCCAGACATACCTGCAATTTCACTCAGGCAGCCCGCCTGAAGAGGGCATCGGAGCATCCTATGCTCCGATGCCCTCCTTTGCCCTGCGCTAATTAGCGCAGGGCAAAGGAATTTAGCCCGGTTCCGGTGACGTACCGGTCCCTGCCGGGCAGAGGCTTCCGCCCGGCAGTGAGCCGGTGACGTCATCGGCGCTGATGGACGGGCTTTAGCGCTGCCCTAGCCAGTAAAACGGCTAGGGCAGCGCTAAAGCCGGCCCATTAAGGCCGGTGACGTCACCGAACTCACTGCCGGGCGGAAGTACCCGCCCGGCAGCGAGTATTTACAAACAAAAGAGACCTTGCCCTGCGCGATCTAGCGCAGGGCAAGGGGGGGGCATCGGAGCATGAGATGCTCCGATGTCCTCTTCAGGCAGGCTGCCTGGGTGAAATTGCAGGTATGTCCGGGTTCTTCTCTGAACCCGGACAACCCCTTTAATTTTCCAAAGGTGCTGTCCAAAATGAAAGGTGGAATCTGATTGGTTGCTATGGGCAAGTAAACTAGTTCTACTTCTTACCAGTTTGATGAATGACCTCCAAAATGTTGCAAAAGTGTTGCACACATAAGCTGCAAAGAGGTTACATTTTGCAGCATTTTGAAGCCAGAGTTCAGGACTGCAGGGCTTAATAAATCTCCTAACTGAATATGTCCATAGAGACATTTATATATTTATTGGATTTTGAATAATTGTCATCAATGAGCCCACAAAAATATGTCAATCTAGTGCATAGATGATGGGTGATTTAATCCATAACTCTATTTGGAAACAATAAAAGCAGATATTTCAGCATGCAATCCACACTCAATTTTCATAATATTAAAATCCCCTTTACTGCACTATAAAACAACACCAATATATTTGTCTTGTCACTAATCCGTGCAATAGGTATTATTTCTCTGCATCTAATAGAACCTGTGGGACCAATGCAGGCTGATTAGCACATGCCCATCGGTCATCACCAAGGCCTCAACACACTCCATCTTGTAGCCACCCTAAATAGTATACTTATGCTTTGCTTAAATATTAACCATTTTATTTATTTTACACACTTATATAGCGCTGACGTATTCACAGTGCTTTCACAGACATTAGCATCAAGCTATCCCCAATGGGGTTCATAATCTAAGTTCCCTATCGGTATGTATTTGGAGTGTGAGAGGAAACCGGAGTAGCTGGAGGAAACCCACACAAACGTTGTCAATGGTCGGATTTGAGCCTAGGACCCCAGTGCTAACCACTGAGCTACCGTGATGCCCAGTTGCATGTTGTTCTCAGGTAGACTAGATGGAGAAGCATTTCTATAATAACATGCAGGGCTGCAATGAATTGCAAGCAGAGCACTTCTGATAATACTGGACACCATCTTTTTAACCATCTGTGCCTTTTAAGTAGCTGAAAATGTTTTGTGAAAATATGTACCATATATACAGATGTTGCTCAAATTGTAGTTGAAATCATATCTATAGTCATGATGTTTTACTTCTTTGGATAGGTATTATTGCAGCTGCAGTTTCTTATGGTGCTGCCAAACATTTAGAGTCTTTTTTTTAGCGGTTTTGGAAGTTAAAATCAGGAGTGTATCATAAAAGAAAAATTTAAGGACAAAATCTACATCAACTCTTGGTCTTGGCTTCAAAAAATACATCAGAAAACCTTAAGTTGACATTTAAGTTGACTTTGACCATACACATTCACTAGCTGTAGCCGAACGATTGTTCAGCTTACAGCTATCTCTTCAGTCTTCTTCCCTGCTTCCCTATACCAATATGTGTTCAGTTCACCCAAATGTGTCTGTGTATGCTTAGGGGAGAGCAGAGGAAGCCACTGCCAGACATTTATGGCGGCAGATTATCACCCAAGAGAACAAAAGGATCAGGCAAAAATCACTTTGCTTGATCCTCGTCTGACATCATCTCTTGGAGGAATATCAGAAGCTTCCCACACCCAGTAGTGTAGTGTATAATGCATGTGGCCAGCTTTAGTATTTCAGTGAAACAATATAAGGAGGAGGAGAGAGGGGGTGCAGCATGGGAAGACATTTCATTTGGTCAGAGAAGATAGGACTTGTCTTACATCAGGAAAACCTACTAATCTACTAAGCAGGTACCCAAAAGAGTAAGAAAACGACCTAACATATTGTGTTTAGGCAAACATTTCTGATTGTGCTACATTTATTATAATTCTGCAAACTATGGGGGAATTGTTTTTTTTTTCTCTAATGGATACACTTTAGATTCACCCATATAGAGAGGATCCGTCACCTCTCCTGATGTGTGTCTGTTTCAAAAACTAATTTCCCCCCTTGTAATATCAATTCTGAAACATCTACTGAACATCTGACTTTATGATGTGGTATTCCTTTATGAATTACTAGCAGATTGCAATCAAAGTCCAAATGGATGCTACGAGTTAAGATTGTATCCCTGCACAGAATGACACTACACAATCAATGCTGCCAGTGTCATGTTGCTAGGTTATCACTTTCTAGTGGGTGGGTTTCCAGCTGCCAGGATCCCCAGTGATCATGAAAATGAAGGGAGTGTATTGCTGGTTTAGTGTTTTTTTCACAGTTTTTGCGTCACAGCCAATGGTGTACATTGAGACTTAAGGGCCCCAAAACAAGAATCAAACCAGGCCCCCACACAGGACATAAGGGTTTCTTCCTAGACCCTTTCAAAAACCCTTGGGACATTTCTACTGTCTCATTTGCTAAAAGTTGTAGAAGGTAGAATCCTGACAAAGTTTTCACCTCCAGTAGAAGAGGAGATAATCACAACTAGGACTGGGCCCCCTCTTGCCCTGGGCCCCTTAGCAGTCGCATGGTCTGCCACTATGGTAGTTATGCCCCTGATCACAGCTTCATTTGACACCAATGGATCAAGGCTACCTCAATCATTTTTTTTCTTTTCTTTATTTTTAAGGAGCCCCCTGGGTGGGTGCAGAATTTATATGAAATTATTTATTGTATCATATCTTTCAGAAGCTGGAAACACAAATAACTGCCCCTGTGACATACTGAAAATAGTTCTGTAGTTGTTTTAAAATGATGATCTATCCTCTGGATAGATCATCAGCGTCTGATCGGCTGGGGTCCGACACCCGGGACCCCTACTGATCAGCTGTTTGAGAAGTCATCAGTGCTCCAGGAGCACCGTGGCCTTCTCACTGTTTACCGTAGGCCCAGTGATGTCATGACTAGTATCACTGGCCTGGGTGGGGCTAAGCTCTGTTTACATGAATGGAGCTTAGCCACGCTCAGGCCAGTGATACTAGTCGTGATATCACTGGGCCTGCGGTAAACAGTGAGAAGGCCACGGCGCTCCTGGAGCACTGATGACTTCTCAAACAGCTGATCAGCAGGGGTCCCAGGTGTCAGACCCCCGCCGATCAGATGCTGATGATCTATCCAGAGGATAGATCATCAGTTTAAAACAACTGCAGGATCTCTTTAAATAGCTTTCTAAAGATTCCATAAGGCAATATTGTTGAAGCCCTTGTGGTGATTAATAGCCATGAATAAGTGCTTGTAATTAATTACATGACAGTATGCCTTATTCTGTCTGTAATGTCTCCCATGAAACACAGGACAGAGCTGAATTCCATAGTGTAGCTTTTGTTTGCTCAAGGTATTCTAAAGATAAAGAATGACTATTGTTCACATTATCTCAGCTCAACCATCTCAGCTCGCCAGGTCACTGAGGTCCCAGCTTTCATCGTTCATCGATAATTAGATGACATCACTTGGGAAAACGATGTCTTAAGATATTTCGATAAGAAAGACAAGGCTGTCAGTCATTCCGCAAATGACCTTGAAATATGATAACCTTGAGTATTTATGGCTAAGAGCACAATTTAGCCATCTACTACGGAATGAAGAAGGTACTGCTTGACTTTCTTCTGACACAAATAAAGAAGTTTTGATAAATGGGATAATCTCAAATCTCATGTATGTTGGTTCATTCCAAGTGGTAGCCTCTACTTTGTGAATCCTACTTATTTTTTAGACACCATTTTACAGTTTACATTTGTAATTAGTAACTATCACTGCAGATTCTTAACTAGAGATGAGCGAACGTGCTTGTAACGAGCATTGTAGCGCTTGGCTCCCCTGTGCTCGCATGGGCGCAGGCATCCGCTTCCGTCCTCCTCACTCAATGTAAGTGGATGCCTGCGCCTATGCGAGCGCAGGGGAGCTGAGCGCTACAGTGCTCGTTACGAGCATGTTCGCTCATCTCTATTTTTAACATATCTTATACTAAACTTGCATTAAGTATTTTTTTCATTCTCACTCAATACTCAATTCCATTGCTTTCTATTTTCATTCTCATATTAAAAGGGATTTTTCCAGTACATAGGTATTGTCATGGCAGGTCATTTATAACAGATTGATGGGGGCCAAAACTTTGCCCTGTTCTCACCTATCAGTTGTTTTGGGCAGACGTCAGCACACCAGCAATTATACAGTGGATAGAAGGTCCATCTACCATGTAGTTTCTGACGCAGGCATACTGCAGCTCAGCTCCCATTTGAATGAGCCCTCAGTTGCAATATCCTGGCATAGCCACTACATAGATGACAGAACCCTGTGCTTCTGGCACTGTCCATTATATCGTTTCCTGTGGTATGTTGGACCCCATCTGATATTGATGATCTATCCTGAGCATATGTAATAACTAAGTACCAGAAAACCCCTTTAACTTGAATGGAACTGAATTGCGATTAACATGAAACATTCAAAATTTTATATGTAGATTTGAGGATAAATGGCTGAGAAATCTCAAGATAAGTACAGTCCCTGACAGAAGTTCTGTCGCTTATCCATGTTGTGGAAACCAAAACTTATAACCTGACTTAAAATTCATTCATTGGTTTTAGAAATGACTCATATGAAAGCTGAAACCCTCCCAAATGAGGGGGTTTTTTAAGAAAATAAATTTGCTTCACTGCTGAAATATTGATCATTTATTGAACACAGAAAGGTCAGATTTTGGCAAGACAAAAGTTTTGTCGCCCACAGAAAGTAATGCGAAAATCAAACAAATAATTCACTTCAAAAACAAAGATATGTTTCATAACATTGGTGAATGAAGTTGTGATGCTATTAGAGACATATTTAACATTTTGTGTGACTTCCATGAGCTTGAAAGACTGCATCCATGCGTTTCGACAATGATTCATACAATTTATTGATGAAGTCATCAGGAATAGCAAAGAATGCAGTCTTACATGCCTCCCAGAGTTCATCAAGATTCTTTGGTTTTGTCTTCCAAGCTTCCTCTTTCATCCTACCCCAAACATGCTCAATGATGTTCATGTCTGGTGACTGGGCTGGCCAGTCTTGGAGCACCTTGATCTTCTTTGCCTTGAGGAACTTTGATGTAGAGATGGATGTATGAGATAGAGAACCATTCTGCTGCAAAATTTGACCCCTTTTATGATTGTGAATGTAAGAGGTAGCTAATACTTCTTGATATTTTAGGCTATTGATATTGCCTTCCACCTTGCAAATGTTTCGCACACCCCCATACTGAATGTAACCCCAGACCATGATCTTTCCACCACCAAACTTAACTGTTTTCTGGGTGTATCTTGGATCCATACGGGCTCCAGTAGGTCTCCTGCATTATTTGTGGCGGCTGTGGTATAATTCAACTGAAGATCCATCTGAGAAATTCTGCCACTTTTCCAGCATCCATCCGTTCAGCAGGCTGTGGGCCTTGGCAAATGCCACACGGTTTTTTAATTACCTTTTGTTTAGTGCTGGCTTCTGGGCACTGATTCGATCATGGAGGCCATTTCAAGACAGAATCCTACAAACTGTTCTAGTTGACACAGGGACTTAAGGTCACCAGGCCTGTTGGAGCTCTGCTGCAGTGGAAGAGGGGCTGGCTTTTGATTTTTGAACCAACAAACGTTCCTCCTGAGCTGTTGTCTTGCGGGGTCTGCCAGACCTAGGCTTGTCAAAAACATCTCCAGTCTATTCAAATCTTTTTTTAATTATTTGTACTTGATGCTGAGACACATTAAAGGTGCCAGCCACCTCTGCAGTGGATCTGGTCTTCAGCCTCTTGATAATCAAGGCTTTGGTCGCAGGGATTTTTGGCATGTTGTCAGAGGTCAAGTTGCAGTTCAAGTGAAGTTCTGGGGTGCTGGAGTTCTTTTTATACACACCCACTAATTAACCGATCAATTAGTGAGCACAGGTGAGGCTGTAAACTACAGTAGGATTGGGTGCATTATATGACAAGGCGACAAAACTTTTGTCTTGCCAAAATCTGACCTTTCTGTGTTCATTAAATGATCAATATTTCAGCAGTGAAGCTAATTTATTTTCGTAAAAAAAAACCTCATTTGGGAGGGTTTCAGCTTTCATATGAGTCATTTCTAAAACCAATGGATGAATTTTAAGTCAGGTTATAAGCTTTGGTTTCCACAACATGGATAAGCGACAGAACTTCTGTCAGAGACTGTAGAAGAAAATTTTTAAAAAAAGTTTTTGTTTTTTTTTGCTGTTATTTTACCTTATATTATTTGTCAATGCCAGAAATGTCACTTTCCTTGATGGATTCTTTCCTTCCACTCCAAGTACAAAACAGAAAGGCAAACATCTACCTAGACCTTGCTCCAGAGCTGGTCATTTTGTTTTATCTCCTGAAGAGCTTATATCTTGCAGTGAATGAGCTTGAACCATTTAATCAACACAAAAGTATATGTGTCAACTTTAGGCCTAGACTGGAATTATTACAATGCAGTCTGGATCAAGGTTATTCATAGGTCCCCATAACTGCACCTGTAAAGGAAGATTTACATTGCCCGACGGAGCACGCAATTATCAGGAAGGGACCATTTCTTTAGGATAATTGCCTGCTCATCGGTGGACATCGGTAGAGGTGAAGCACTACATTTAGATGCAAAAATCATCTTCACAGTATGGGGAAAAGCAATGGCTACATCTATCCCTTGTCCACATACAAATTAATTGTCTCTAGGCAGCAGATTACTTTTTATATAGGACGATCTGCTGCCCAGTAATGATGATTGAGGGATCCACATAAAACATAATTTCACCAAATAAATTATTCTTTTACCCATTCATTGGGTGATCTGCAACATCTTTACATGGACCCTTTCGTAATAGCATTTGTTCCCAAAAATCAGGCAGACAATTGGGCTGTGTAAATCTGCCATTACAGTGGCCTTATAGCAGGACCTTTGGCAAAGATATATATAGTAACATCCCCTGAGCCCCCAAAAGTGTCAACCATAACAAATTCATTGCTAACCCTAAAGGACAGGGCCAAATAGCTACTCATGATGAATTCTAGAAGGGCTCTGCAATGAAAAAATGTAGACTTGCTCTCAGCCATTATATCAACCTTGACTTTGAACTAAGAACATTTTCCACCTTTAAATGTTGTGTGGCTAAGCTACATCTCCCATGATGCTTTACTACATGAAGTCTCCATGCACAGACACACAGGACAGCAGCCTAGACATGACAACTTTGACGGCTATGACTTAGGCTGAGCTGGGAGAATGGCACACTTGAAGTCATTTCTATTTCTGTCAGCTTTTAATGTTCTTCCTTTACAAGTCTCTGGACCCCAGCTGTGCAATCACAATTACTAGATGAGCCCTTCCTGTTCCATACTAATTGTGCAGCCTGCTGTTATCACAGAAAATAATGGCTCCGAAGAGGGTTCTTATTTTTTACATTAGAATATAAAAGTTGACAAGTTTAAGGACAATGTTTAGGAAAGCTCATGATGATGGCAGGACACCTCATTTAGTATTTGACACTGAGATCTTCCCACCTGACGATTTAAATAGCCTGGTACAATAATGGCATTCAGTAAATGGACAATTAAAGGTAAATGGACCTCATTTTATCAAATTCATAGGGACTACACAGGTACCTATATGCACATTATATTTTATTTTAAAGTTTAAAGTTCAGGCAAAATAAATGTTGGGGTTTTAATTTATAGAGACAAGAACAGTAACTGCTTTATAACAACTTTTTGCAGAAAATTTTATAAAAACTCCAAAGATTTTACTATATTTGTAGATAATTCTGTTCATCATAATTTTACATATAGCTAAAGTCTGTTAACAAAAATCTTGTATAACCCCTAAAATGTGTTATAGTGCATCATTCACCATGTACCTGAGTAATAAACCAAAATAAACTGGTAGCTTCATCACAGTCTCATGATTGAAACATTGTTGTGCCCCTGCAGATCAGCACCTCCATCACTTAGATATTAAAGTGGTATTATAGGTACATTAAGTCATACCCTATCCCCAGGATAGGGGATAACTATTAGGGTCCATTCACATGTCCTGTTTTTCTTTCCTGATTTGATCCTGATCCTGATGTGGATCAATTCATTTCAATGGGTCCTGAAAAATCAGGATCGATTCAGGAAAAAAAAAACAGGATGTGTGAATGGAGCCTTAGATTGGTGGAAAGGTTCTACTGGTGGGACTCCCACTAATCATGAGCCCTGCAGTCCCTTCAGCCCATTGAAATCACCAGAGTTCCCATTGAAATGTATGGAGCAGCTAAACGCATGTCTGACTGGCCACTCCGTTCATTCCAGGGGGCAGCAGAGCATACAGGGCCCCTGTTCTCATAATTCATGGGGGTCCCAGTGATAAGACCCCCATCTATCTAATAGTTATCCCCATCCTGTGGACAGACAACCTGTAAACTCCATTATCAGACATTTAAATGGGTTGTCCCATGAATAATGTAAAAAAAAAAAATAACAGATACCTTACACGGTTCCAGGGATCTTCCAATTTACTGCTCCCATTGTTCTGCTAGATTTATTTCAAGATGTCACCTTAGGGGATGTGTCCTATCTCAGACATGTATCTGCTTCAGCTGGAGGCAGTTGGAGTATGGAACTGAACATTTGCTTCAATCTCAGTGATTAGGAAAGAGAAATTAGAAAAAGAACAAAAAGCAGGGGGTGCTATACAGATCAATTTTTGTGCAATTACAAAAGTATTTAGATTCAGGTGCTGGTTTGAAAATTAGAAAACTTTTGGTGGGACAACCCCTTTAACCAAGCAGCAGACAATATTGAATCGCTTAAAATTTGATTTGGGTTCGATTTGTTTTATCTGAATTGACGGTGCTACTTCTGGTCTTAGGATCTGTGTATGACACTCTGAGGTCTCCTAGGACTTTTTAAATCTTTTGTTTCTCAATTTTTTTTATATTTCTTTAATTAATTTCTCTATTTCTCTACATATCTCCCAATCAAATGAATGTAATATATGGTCCTTATTCTTTGCATCAATTCTTTCCTATTGCCTGAAAACTGGTGGTCTTCAGCAAAGGTTTTCTATAGGGACAAACCCTTAAACAAATGTTATAGATTATAAAACATTATGCACCTTTGTGTAGAAGGCACATCTGGTACTAGCAAATGGTATTGGTTCACGCTGAGAAGTACTGATAAGACATTTCATAAAAGTACAGTACACTGGTAAAAGGTTAGTCTGATATGGATGCAATATTAGTTATTCTTCTACAGTATTGGAATGGAGGTATTTCTTTCAGTGGATTTTTCAACCTTCATGATCTTATCTTCTCAGCTCATATTTATTCAACTGAATGCAAAGAGTTTGTGGAAAGCCTTAGGGTGGAAGCGATGGATCTTTATATCTAGTGTCAAATTATCATATGCAAAATAGCACGTCTCTTTAACATATGTCATCAATGTAATTTCACGTGGGCTTATTTTGACACATTGACATAAATGCTCCCACATCAGGTTCCATATTTAATAGCACCGAATATCTTTTCTACATTTACACTTCTTGCCAACTTCTGTTAGCAATATGTTTTTTAACTTGTATTTAACAAGTTTGACGATCAGTTTATTGTACACTCTGTAGACTTTCCTCACTAAAGTGTATAGTCATACATAATGTTGTATGTCAAATATAGAAAGCATTGTAAAGTAAAATTTCACCCTTAAATTACCTGGAACTAACAATTTTATCTTGCGTTAAAGGGATTGTCCCCTGTTTCCTATTGGTGACCTATCCTCATGAAAGGCCATCGATATCAGATGGCAGGGGTCCTACTCCTGGCACACTCTGTCAATCAGCTCTATACTTCTAAGGGGAGGCTCTGTCTGTTGAAGTCCATAAGACGGACCCATCTCATAGAAGTGAATGGGGAAGCCATACTTGTAATTATACCTGCTCACCACTGCAATTTCTGCAGCGAGCAGGTAAACAGAGCAGAGAAGGCAACTCTCAAATTAGTGCTGTCTTCTCTTCAAACAGCTGATCAGTGGGCAGGCCGGGAGTCGGACCTCTGCCAATCTGATCTGAAAGACAGCCTTTTTATGTCTTTTTAACATTCTTTTCAATAGTTTGAGTTATCTTGGTCTTCCACAGGTGTAATGATAAATACTAGATGATAACCACTAAGAGCTGTCATTATACTACCCAGAAAATTATCTGTATACACACAATTTGCCTGAATCAAATCAACAAAAATTCTAATTTTGATGCAACTTTTTACAACATCCAGTTCAAATCCAATTAGTTTAGAATCAATCCATTTATATCTAGTTGTCTCAGCAATAGGTAGAAGGCCATCTGCTATCTTCCCAGCTTCAGAAGCTCCTCAAGTTACAGAGTTTTCTAGCTAATATTTTTGTGATTTTTATATATATATATATATATATATATATATATATATATATATATATATATATAAACAGTATATCTCAAGGAAAAATAAGTTAAAGATTAAAGAAATTGCAGTTGTTTATTTTTGTACAATCTGCCATGCCAAGAATAATGCCAGGAGTCGTGACTATAGAAAATTATACTAATAATGATAAGATGATGTCATGATGTCATACTTCTGCTAAAGCCTTATGAGAAGTGTATGGTAGTTCCTCATCAAATGAGCCAGACTTTGATATAGTATTGACTATCTAAAGTTCGCTTGATGATCTCCACATGGATTGGGTGATTAATGACTTTTGTATAGCTCTCATTTGTTTAATTACCTAAAGATATCCGCATGTTCAGACATCTTGTCACCAGTGGTAAAAGACATAAAAGCAATTCTTTTTCTAGTGCTATAGACATAAGGAATAATTTACACACTAGACTTGCAAATTACAGGAGACATTACATAGCTATTAATGTCCAATAGTCTAGAAATACATTAAGTCTTGGGATCAAAATGTGGTCAATTAAGTCTTCTAGCCTATTTGAGAATTCAATATGTAAACCACCACGACTATTTGTCTAAGACATAATGCATCTTTATATAAAGTCGGTGGGTTTTTATTGAAGTCTCTACATGCCCTAATGTTTATTTTACAATCTGTGATCAATAATCGCTTTGTTCATTTTAACTGTGTAGCAGCGCGGCTTATGGCACTTTCATTAGTCATCCACTAGCGTAGTGCACTGGTATGCATATAATGGTATGTTAGTGGCAATCATCAAATCTTTCAGGCCCGCTTCACATATATCAGTTGTTACCAACCACCTATTTTAGGCCGGGGCTGAACAAAACTGAAATATGTGTACTTGAACTTCAATGCACAAATCCAGCATCTGTACACTAATAGCACCGGACTAGATGTATGTGCATGATCCCATAGAAAACTATGGGAAGAGTCCAGGCTCAGTTCCCCTCCGATGTTTTCTGCTTTACGCCAGAGGGAAACTGAGCCGGATCCCTATACATATGTGAAGGGGCTTAAAGAGGACCGGTCACCTCTCCTGACATGACTGTTTTAGTAAATACTTGGATTCCTCATGTAATAAATCTGTACCTTTACTGCAAGCTGCTGACAAGTCATTCATAAACTTCTATCAGGAATAACAAAGGAATAGCATAACATACAGTAAAGTAATAAGAATAGATGTCCCAAATTGTTATTACATAGGGAATTTGGGTAATTACTTCTACCGGTCCAACACAATGTGGTATCAGCCATGGTATGACATCAGATTTACAGAACACTATAGGTAAACCTATTAACAAAATGCACAAACAACAAAGATACTACAAGCCTGTACCAGACCAATGATGGAAAACACAAAACTGTCCTCTTTCCATTCATTTCCAAACCACTATATAATATCTCCATCAGTGTCATGGTCATTGTGCTTACCTTATAAGCACGTTGGTGTAACCAATGGGTCAGGCCTATCTTTCATTGCTCTTACCTAGAACATATCCATATACAGGTACCCCTTGTACAATACTTTCAAGCTTCCTAACCAATATTCTAAACTCGTCAGTGTATTTTTTTCATCTTGCAAAGTCCTTCCCTCTGACTTTCCACCAATTATACTTTCACCTGTATGATCAGACTTGTCTATTCCCAATCTATTACCAGGTACTTTAATGGCTTCATTTGAATAATAAAGCTATTTTGCTATATGTATTTAAAAAAAAAACAACACTTCTCTCCATAGATCTTCCCTAAATTTCAGACCTAAACTGATACCTTTCCAGTTAAACTTTCCATTCCTTGACTCTTCTTAGAACTTCCATGCATACAGGAATTGTGTACATAATGTTCTCTTCTCCTTTTTTACTATTGGACTAGTCCTGTCTATCATACTTCACCATCATTAACAAGCCGTACAGAAGTGTTCTTCCTGATTTAACCTCCTGGCTTGAGATACCCCAATAAAAGTGGCATAAGATAACCAGCACTGGGAAAAAAAATATGCACACTCTGTTAGGCATTGTTTATGCTGTATGTGTCTACACAAGGTTGTTTCAAACTTGTCATCATCTCCTAATTACCCACTGCCTATTGAATATTGTGTTCTCCACACCTTCAGACGCCAAGCACACTTGTGTTTTATTGTTTCTTTATCCCTTGTTTTTATAGTGAACAAGTCCCTGGAGCATGTTACTGTTTCATAAATAAAGGATATTACTAATATGACAAATTGGATGGAAGTATGTACAGTGCATTGCGAAAGTATTCGGCCCCCTGGAACATTTCAACCTTTTGCCACATTTCAAGCTTCAAACAAAAAGATATAACATTTTAAATTTTTGGTGAAGAATCAACAACAAGTGGGTCACAATTGTGAAGTGGAAAATTTATTGGATCATTTAAACTTTTTTTGTAATAATAAAACTGAAAAGTTGGGCGTGCAAAATTATTCGGCCCATTTACTTTCAGTTCAGAAAACTCACTCCAGAAGTTCATTGAGGCTCTCTGAATGATCCAATGTTGTCCTAAATGACTGATGAAGATAAATAGAATCCACCTGTGTGTAATCAAGTCTCCGTATAAATGCACCTGCTCTGTGATAGTCTCAGGGTTCTGTTTAAAGCATAGAGAGCATCATGAAGACCAAGGAACACACCAGGCAGGTCCATGATACTGTTGTGGAGAAGTTTAAAGCCGGATTTGGATACCAAAAGATTTCCCAAGCTTTAAACATCCCAAGAAGCACTGTGCATGCGATTATATTGAAATGGAAGGAGTATCAGACCACTGCAAATCTACCAAGACCCGGCCGTCCCTCTAAACTTTCATCTCAAACAAGGAGAACACTGATCAGAGATGCAGCCAAGAGGCCCATGATCACTCTGGATGAACTGCAGAGATCTACAGCTGAGGTGGGAGAGTTTGTCCATAGGACAACAATCAGTCGAACACTTCACAAATCTGGCCTTTATGGAAGAGTGGCAAGAAGAAAGCCATTTCTCAAAGATATCCATAAAAAGTCTTGTTTACAGATTGCCACAAGCCACCTGGGAGACACACCAAACATGTGGAAGAAGGTGCTCTGTCAGATGAAACCAAAATCGAACTTTTTGGAAACAATGCAAAACGATATGTTTGGCGTAAAAGCAACACAGCTCATCATCCTGAAAACACCATCCCCACTGTCAAACATGGTGGTGGCAGCATCATGGTTTTCATCAGTAGGGACAGGGAAGATGGTTAAAATTGATGGGAAGATGGATGGAGCCAAATACAGGACCATTCTGGATGAAAACCTGTTGGAGTCTGCAAAAGACCTGAGACTAGGACGGAGATTTATCTTTCATTAAGACAATGCTCCCAAACATAAAACAAAATCTACAATGGAATGGTTCAAAAATAAACGTATCCGGGTCTTAGAATGACCAAGTCAAAGTCCAGACTTGAATCCAATTAAGAATATGTGGGAAGAGTTGAAAACTGCTGTTCACAAACGCTCTCCATCCAACCTCAAAGAGCTCGAGCTGTTTTGCAAGGAAGAATGGGCAAGAATTTCAGTCTCTAGATGTGCAAAACTGATAGAGACATACCCCAAGCGACTTGCAGCTGGAATCGCAGCAAAAGGTGGCGCAACAAAGTATTAATGCATGGGGGCCAAATAATTTTGCACGCCCCACTTTTCAGTTTTATTATTACAAAAAAAGTTTAAATGTTCCAATAAATTTCGTTCCAGTTCACAATTGTGACCCACTTGTTGATTCTTCACCAAAAATTTAAAATGTTTTTGTTTGAAGCCTGAAATGTGGCAAAAGGTTGAAAAGTTCCAGGGGGCCAAATACTTTCGCAAGGCACTGTATGTAAGATTCATGAAACACCACAGCACTATGCAAATCCAAAATTTACACTACATATTAGTATTTACCTCTAAAGATACTGGTGTCACTTTGGTTAAAGAGCAGGAAGGCGGTTAATAGGCAGAGTTATTGATACCCAACTAAAAGGTTACTTTAAGGAATGTAACATTCTTTATTGTGGCTTTCTATTCTTGGAAATAACAATAGATGCAACATTGTTCCCTGGTCGATGTCTGATATAATATTTCAGAATCAAGTGGTGGGGATCAATTAAGTATGATTTCCTCCGAGGACTGGTTATGCAGAGGGGTCTGCACAAAGTTTTCCAAGGGGTTCCCAAGGTTCCCCCTTTAAATCCTAGTGCTCCTGCTATCAAACTGAAATCTCTTTTTCAATATATATGACACAATGTTGAAAGCAGGCATGGGTATTTTGGAGGTATATTGTAAAATATTATAGCCAAAGAAGAATGGCTTCACTAGCTTTTTAGGATGGCTTGACTAGGAAACTAGCAAAAACAAAAAAAGAAAAAATTCATTTCTATTGGCTTTGTACAAACTGAAATATTTATACGACATCCATGAAAACAAATTTAATTTGCTCTTCTGGAAAAAGGAAAGCTTTATATTGATGCATCGCCAAATGAGAATTGATTAGCTTGTTTCGTTAGCCTTTCTATATTAGAATAGACCAAGAACTAAGAGTCCTATTTGCCTCTCTCTATTTATGGATGAAAGTGCAGCCTATCTTCACATCACAGGCCTATTAATAACAAGTCAGAGTCATTATTAGCTGTAAAGGTTCGATACAGGGCAGGTTTTTCTTGGAAAGTAATTTTCATTACAGGCAAACCAGGACTAATAATGAGCTTGAAGTAAACAGAATGCAATAAGTGCTCCATGAATTACCAGGATCCAGCTCCAGCATCATAATGACGCTGTGACAACAATACCTGACACTAGCTAAATATGATGGATGGCATGAGGGCTGTAGAGCCTTCAGACCAGGGGAGGTGGATGCACTATACATGAATACCTCCTCTTGAAAATAACACATGCTTCTACTTGCTATTCTTTCAACACACTTTATGAACATGAACATTGCATTTTTTCTTTGTTGCTAAGCAATAGGCTCATGGACAGATGCAGAAACCTGATGGTTTTATTTACCTTTGACTGAAGACTATTTGTCACTCCCCAGAATCTTGGAACACTAATTGCTTGCAAGATCAAAATGAATAAGAGATACTAGAGGAACGATTCCTCGGAAAATGCGGTAGCAACTGCTTTGGCTGTGGATATATTAAAATAATCTTAATAATTTTCTCAGTTTTTCTGTTATCCTGATATTAATTATTCTTAAAGGTCAACTGCATTATTAAATTATCCTTCTGTTCAAGCAAGTTATCCGAAAATTAATTGGAAAGTGTTTAGTATCTGACAGAGTATTCTTTACAATGTGCCAGCTTGCACTGCATTGTTGTTTTTTTCCTACCACCAACTTTTAAAACTTGGCATGGAGAATGCACTGAAACAAAGCTGGTGTCTCAAAACCTCCATACTGAAATGACTACTTAGACAGACTGAAAGAGGGAGGTGACATTTCCATGAGAAGAACATAATGAATGTTTAACACCAGGACAAGCTCAAGATCCTTATGCAGAGATAACTGTGTATTTTTCCATTTCTTAATACAAGAATTTTTATAATCTGTTAAATGGTTCTCAGCTTTTTAATCCAACTTTTAAAAACACATACTGTACGTTAAGTGACTAGATTGTTGCCAGTGGGACATTTCATTCTTCCTTTCTGTCTTGAATTAGAGATATTTATGAGCTTCAAGGTAAGTTGACTAATTTCTAAAATTATTATATGTATATAATACATATAATACATACATAATTATTATAGTAGGAGAGATGAGAGCTATACTGGAACTATACATATTGGGATCATATATATTGATAATGCATGATGAATTCATAAATAGGCTTATAGCATCTCATAATCACATTTAGTATACAGGGGTCCATCAAGTTACGATTGTCCAAAATTATATTTTCAATCTATAGTATAGTAGTCTGTTCTAGAGCTCTGTAACTTGAAATCATATTCAACATACAGTACCATAGCTGAAAAATCCAGCTAATGAGTATTTCACTGGTAAAAGACCAACCTTAGTAAAGTACATGAACTGACTGGCGGTCTAGTAGTGCCTTTCTACAGAGCAATGCAGTACTACATGTTCTGTAGTGCTCTTTACCTGTGCTAGGTTGAGCTGTTTCTGTGGTCATCAGGTGAAGATATTATTATATTTTTTAGTACACTGTACGTATATAAAGTACACTACAGGAAGAAGCTCCTGTCCTCATCATAGAAAGTGATTTATAACTTTGAGCATCTAGTTTGACTTGTGATACAGTATATAATGACTTGTTTTATCTTGATGAAATATTTGCTTATTTTCTTTAGTCTACATATTTTGGGTTAATATTTTGGGAGGGGAATCACAAACAATTGCTAGATTTCCATAGTCTTGTGGTCTCAAATTAGTATATTTTCAAATTAAAATGGTCATACCAGAACCAGTTAATAGTTTATCTTCAAGGAACATTGCATCTTATTTGCCCTTCATATTCTTTTAGCTACAGCTAAGAATTGAAGGTTCTCTCAGCTCTAGACGGCCACTACCATTCAGTCAATGACAAATAAAATGCTTATTTAGTGGTGTTCATGGTTCTGCAAATAATCTAAATCAGCTTTTCCTTAAAGGGGTTATCAAACCCCTATAATGCCTCCTCTAATGCCCAGGCCCCTGACACAGGTTGTACTTACCTTGCTCCCTGGCACTCGTGACGCTCCTGATGCGCGCACGGCTGCCGCTGAATCTTCCTATCATGTGAATCAAATCAGATGCAGATACCCATGCAGAAAGACTGCAGCGTAGTACAGTACCAGTAAAGTGTATGAGATTACACAAATGTTTTCTGTTCAGAAATTATCCTGCAGTAAGAATTTCCAAATCTGCAGCATGTCTGCTATGTTTGCAGTTTTAGCTGCGGATTTCACCCTTTTCCAATGAAGGGTGGGATCTGTGGAAAAGCCACATCAAATCCACACCAAAAACACTGGTAAAAATTGGAGATGGTGCAGAAACACACAGAAATCTGCACAGAAATTTGTACAAATCTTGTGTATGTTCACTCGCACCCAGTTGCTGTTACACTAAATATCCTGAAATTGTCAAAATCTGGAACAGTCTACTTTAATTCATTTTTTATCATAAGCAATGTGAAATTGGTGCCCATATATCTCTATATACACATATGTGATGGTCATGCATTACTGTAATTTGTAAGCCTTTCTACTCTGTTTTTCCATTAAGCTATTAAGTTGATAATAGGGGAGCATCCTAGATCTGCATTGACTTTGTTCCTTGTGTGTGCCTCGCTGAAACAAGTCCTCGGTACAGCGGCTGGACGTAGTGAACATCTATGATGTGTTACCATTTGCATATTGAAAAGGGCAAGTTCATATGATGTTGTTGCTAGGGAACACTACGTATGCATTGAAATCAATGGCAGGGTTTATTAAGCTAGAGATACAAATTGCATGCATCGTGTAGATTTTAGAGATGGCAATGGAAATATTTTTAGGGCAAAATGAATGAATGGAGCTTAGCCGCGCCCAGGCCAGTGATAGTAGTCGTGACGTCACTGGGCCTGCGGTAAACACAGAGAAGGCCACGGTGCTCCTGCAGCGCCACTGCCTTCTCAAACAGCTGATCGGCAGGGGTCCCGGGTGTCGGACCCCCGCCGATCAGATGCTGATGATCTATCCAGAGGATAGATCATCAGTTTGAAAAAAACTGCAGAACCCCTTTAATTACCGAATTTGCTCATTTCTTATCCTGGCCTGCCATCTAGTGGCCAGAATAAGAATTGCACTTTGAAAGCTGTAAACCTCATCAGCGAGGTTTACAGCTTTCAGATCGTGTACAGACACCCCGATTGGCCAAACGGGGTGTCTGTACACCACCCGGAAGCGTACGCTTCCGGGTTTAGACGCAACTAGATGCCGTGATCACGTGTCACGGCATCTAAAGGCCTATGAAGACGCCGCCGATGGCGGTAAGTACCCGCTAGACTTGCCAGCCATGACGCCTACCGCACGTGCGAGCGGGCTCCATGTGTCCGTATCAATTCAGAGCAGAAAGAACTGACTTACAGTAGTGAGGCGGGAGGCCTCAGTCAGGATCTGGGGGTATTATTTCTCCTAGAAGATGTGAGAAGTATTATAGCCCAGGCAGTGCTCCTCCAGATTTCTGGGGAAAATGTTATGCAAATTAGCTTCCCTTCCTATACATTGGAGACATTCAGCTTCAAACGATCAGCAGAAAACCATTATTCATGCTGCAGAATGTTAATTTTGCAGAAATATACAACACAGATATTGACAATTCTCAGCCCCATAGGATAACGTTGCAGAAGTCTTTATGCTGTGGTCAGAAAATGCTCCCCTGAACATTTTTAATCCAAATCAGGCTAAATTTCAAAGAGAGGATGTCAAAAAAGACACACATGTCAGTGTGAACAGTGTCCAGGACAAAGACCACATAGCAAACAATGTTTACAGATTAAAAGCAGCTCATTAAAAAAAAAAAAAAAAAAAGAATTTATATATATATATATATATATATATATATATATATATATATATATATATATTTATACACACACATACACTGCCATGCGAAAGTATTCGCCCCCCTGGAACTTTTCAACCTTTTGCCACATTTCAGGCTTCAAACAAAAAGATATAACATTTAATTTTTTTTTTTGTGCTGCTTCCTTTTTTCTGTTTGAGGAATACAGTTGTTTTTGTCATATTTCAATAAAGGATTGTTTTTAAATTCTGGACCTGCTGCTGGATTTACATTATGGAATATGCATGTGTAACTGACACAGTGTCCTCACATAGATACAGGGACTCCATTGGAATTGGTAAGCTGGAACTATATTCTATGTGTAGGGCTAAAGGCTTGTACTTTTGGAAAACATTGTTTATGGAAAGGCTATACCAGATGTTAGATTTCTCCTGGGGTTCCAAAGGTCTCAGGTAGAGCATGAAATCAGATGTGATCATTACCAGGCTGGAAATCAATATACAGCATAATGCAGAATCGCTTGTTCATCGTCACTTTGTCTCAAACCCATATTGTTTTCTCTTGTATTTAAAAAAAAAATAATATGCAGGCAATTTGCATTCATTTCTATTCTTTAAATTATGAATCAGATGCAGCATCTTGGGTAATGAAAAATGTGCTTAGCTTTCCGACATTTCAATTAAAGGCAGTATTTACGGAATATGCTACATTTTAAATATGTAAGATTGTTTATCACCTGAGCATTTAATATTAATGTTATTTCAGGAATATGAAGACTTTTTTTATACAGGAAATGCAAATGAAGAACTGAGGTCTGGCAGAAATAATTATCTGAGAGCTACTGTTTAATATAAATTATGCATCTTCATTGTTTCATCTACTTATCACATTGTGTAGCCAAAGATATGTCAATATTTGACCAACTCTCGGCAAGAACAAAATGAAATTGTTATAAACTTGTATTCATGTGTCCAAGCTACATTGTTAGGGTTCATCGGTTATTCAAACATTGCATTTTGGAGAAAGTACACTAAACCTGTAGAAAGTATAACCTTAGATAGGCAATCTAAAAATGTCACAAATTTATCACAGTGGCTCATGTTGGATGATACATTGTTCTGAAATGAAATTTTAGGCAAATTATTGAATTTCAGGCCATGTGCTTTCCCACTAAGCCACACCCTTATCCTAAAAAAGCGTCATCCATGCTAGGTGCAGAGGATTTACTAAAGCTAGATACACCAAATTTGCCAAGAAAAGCTGCAAAGTATGTCAAATTTTAACTGTAGTAGATACGTGGTGTGTCTTTTCTTTTTGGCAACATTTTTTAATGTTGAAAGACTACAGGAATTTTTAACAGTTCAGCATACATATCAGATTTGTGTAGATATCATCAAAGGTAATTGGATCCATCTACAAAGAGTGGAGGATTAAAGAGACTTGCAGCAGACAATAAAATCACTCACCATCTACAAACCATTATACAGTGTGAAGCTATTTTCTCTCTAAAGTCATATCCAGGGGTGGATTGGACATAGACCTTACAGGGAAATTTCCTGGTGGGACGATGCCCAAGGGGTCGCCTGCTGCGGAAGTGGAAGTTTTTGGGCATTTATTTGGTGCTGCTGGCAGAATTTTGTCATGGACTGTGGTATTTGTTTTTGTTGGGGTGTTATAATATGCCACAACATGGCACAAAATAGACTATACAGATATCATACAGGTCAATGTACAGGAGTCCCCCTTTTAAGCCTCCCATCAATTGGACCAGACTACAAAACAGGGCCACTTTTAGTATTTTTCCAAGGCCACTATAAGTTTAGGTACACATGAAATATCACAGGAGGGGCTGCAGACTGTGCAGCATGTATGTCATAGGCAGTGTATAAATTACAGCCCACCGCAGGGAGAGACAGAAATAACTGGTTGACAATAGCCCAATATAATCGAAGGAAAGCAACAGATACAGTAAGTCCTAAAAGTTGTTCATTTCTGGATTGTTGCTATGGAACTATCTATGCACATTCTTCCATGTAGATGTGTCAATCACTACATAAAGAAGTCCTGTATTGCATGTACTGCAAGGTTATGGTCAGGGAGGACTTGTTTCCTGCAGCTTATAAATCCTTTCTCCTCCATGAAACACCCTGCCCAATCAGACACAATCCTGGAGCTATATTGCTGAAGTTGCACAGGCATTTTTTTCTCCTTTCTAGACTCGTACACAATCACACATTAAACCTCATGTTACAGTCTGGACAACAATAGAAAGATGAGTAATTCACTGTATGAAGGGTTAACCTCTACACTGCATTAGACCACTAAGGATTTTAAAATGAATCACCTTTCTGGTACATATGTTGATTTATGCAAACTGTATCTGATACCAGTGATTCCTACTTTTTAATCCCCTTTCTGCCCTAGACCACCAAAGGTTATGAAATTATTCTCTTATTTCCCAAGATCATCAGAGAAACTGGCATTAACCCTTTTTCTGCACTAGCCCTCTAAGAAAGCTGGCATTTTCTACTTTAGACCACCAAGAAAGAACCCTTTCATTAACTGCCCTACACAACTATGGCTATTTTGGGTGTTGTACGGAAATTTTATTTGTGAGATCACCCAATATAGCCAGAACAACTAAATCCCTAACATGTAATCTAGCAGAGCAATTGTCACGCTACGGTGTGGGAGGGAAACACCACACCGAGCACACACCGAAACACTACAGTGAGCAGAAGATCGGATCAGCAGGTAAGGAGCCAGTAGCAAGGAATACCACTGGACCAAGTGCACCACAATTACTAGGGACCAAACCTAGAGGGCAGAAACCTAGTGAGCCACGTTCTTCACAGAGCCCCAGATGGTAGGGATGCACTTAACCAAAACTCACTGGCTGCACCTACAGAATGGTCCCGGTGTACCTGGCAACTTACCTGCAGATACTGCTGGAAGAAACACCAGCAGACAAGACACCAAAGACTGGAACCCAGGCACATATACTGGAACCCGAACACCTAATAGGACATAGTATACATAACCAACCCAGGAACCAGCTTACCAGCAACAACTCACAGTAACGCTGTTCCCCCTCAGGGGAACCCTGGAGCCCTCTCACCGAAGGTACATACATACAGGGAATTTCTGGACTCCATGTCAGAAGACACATGGCAGTCACAGACCAAACACCCACCCAGAACATAAACCACATACCACATAACCAGGAAAGGCAAGAGGAAGGGAAGACCTCGATGACATATAAGGTGGCCACAAAGACTGGGCAGATGGAATTCCAGGAAAGGTGCATAGCTCCAGCACCAAAGGAGGCTGGAACACAACTAACCCACCAGGCTAGCAACAACAGAGTAAAAGCACCCAGTGACAACACCCAGGTCAATATATTAACCCCATGAGAACAAGACAGGGAGGGAGGAAAGTATACAAGAAGGGGACATACCGACAACCGAAACTACATGTTGCCCCTGGCAACCAGCATACACGGCAAACAACCGCAGCCAGCACGCCAGGGCACAAATGCGAGCAACATGGAAGCCGTGTCACGAAGAACTGAGACCGTGACACCACCAATTTACACGTTGCCCTTGGCAAACAGCATACAACCACATCCAGTACGCCAGGGCACAAACGCGAGAAACCAGAAATACGTGTCACGATAACCACACGGTAAATGACAGCAATTGGAGCAGTAAATGTGGAGATCTCTGGATCCATGTGTGGTACAGAGCTTTAATATAAACATATCAATCAGTATAGCTGGCAATTTGAAAAGCATGAGAAATGAAAGAAATTGAATATTGGCATTTCACTAGCAGCTCTTATTGCTCATATGTAGTAGTTAAACTACTATCTAGATGCGCATTGCTTTATAAAATATTCCTGCCCTCTAGAACACTCTTCAGCAATTGTTCTCTTTACCTTGGCTAAGGTTCTTATGAGTAAATAACCAGGAAACACAGGATGAGTGGAAACAATTTAGGGAAAATGCATCCTGTGCTTATGTTCATTTCATGTGTACATAATGCCCGCTTCATGTGGATAGAACATAAGCACAGCTCAATTTCTGCAAATTAATCTGAAGTGTGATGCAGACTTTATTGTTGTTGATAGAATTTCATCTAGAAAAGTCCAGTTTAGGGTGCCAATAATGTAGTCTGTTTATAATTGCTGGGATTGTTTGGTTCATTTGGGAAAAATACAAGCGCTGAGAGGCACATGTTTGAAAAAGCATCAGGTTGCACATTGGGGCCGCTGCCTACCAGGGTAGCATAAAGAACAGGTGGCTGCATTGGCAGTGATTGCCTGAATGTGAAATATTTGTAAGTACCAATTTCAAAAAAAAAAAAAAAAAAGCCTGGCAAGGGTAGCGAACCTGAATATCCCATTTGTTAGCATAGCATGAAAGCTGTTTACAGGCATAATCCAACATAAAGTAGAATAAAGCATAACCGAGGCTCAGATTAAAGTGTTTCAATTCCATGCTATCTGATTAGGGTTCTATGGCATAACTTGTGGTTATACTAAATGTAACTATTGCAGGAAAGCTGTAGACCAGGGATGCCCAACCTGCAGCCCTCCAGCTGTTGTAAAACTACAACTCCTACCATGTCCTGCTGTAGACTATCCAGACATGCTGGGAGTTGTAGTTTTTCAACAGCTGGAGGGTCGCAGCTTGGGAACCCCTGCTTTAGAGTTTTCATTAGTGGTACAGGTTTCTGAGTAATGTCTTCTGGTGAACATACCTCTAAAGCTCCTTATTGCTCCTGGTACAGGTGCAATGAATGTTTATGACACCTCACCTACCTGCCCCCCATCTTGTCCCTACAGACAAAACCAGTAGTTTGCACAAGCAACAACTTACAATACAGTGGTCCCTGTATTTAAATATTAGTTGGTTCTTAGACAATTATTGTATGGAAAACTAGTAATTAATTCCAAAACTCCAAAATGCCTTCCTGAGATAATAGAAAATGAAGACTTAAGAAGAATAAGCAGGTAACTAAGACAGATACATCAAGTACTTACATCTAAAAGTCAAAAAATGGCTACTGGGAGTCAGTATCTATGATGAGGATGGGAACTTATTCGGGGTCATGTACAGTAGACATATGTACCAAAAAATATTGACCTGCCCTACTTTAATGTACATAGGAGCAGCTCATCCTGGTACAGAGGGCAGTACAGGAAATATAGTACCAAAGTGTACTGTACTGATCACCAAATATAGGTGTTTTACCACGGAAACTGCTATGTGGATTGGTTGGATCTGAGGCATGTTGACTCTAGTTTCACATTTTGATGGGTCAGAAAAGACCATTGTATATTGAAAATGTTCTATTCTGAGACCATTGTATCTTGAAGAACCTATTTGCATATTTAAAAAATGACCAAATATGTTCTTCACACTTGATATCCTCTACTAAGTGATCACAATTGTTGTCAGTGTTTCAGTAGAATAAGGGTCCTTATACACGGGCAGATAATCACCTTAATAAATCACCGTATTAACAATCAGGTCGAATATGTAGCCATTTATTTGTATTATTATCTGCAGCACATCCAGTGTTTTCAGGGGCAAATATGTGAATGTTATCCTACAGAGGTCAATTGATGAAATAGTATAGGAAGTATCTGGTGCCTGTTGGCCATAGTTGTAATTATGACCATTTTACCAATAACATTGGATTGTCTATAATAGAGTCTAAATATATATTTTTAGCTAATTTAAACATTCCTTGTGCGTTTCACAATTAGTGAAAATTATATATTATATTTTAACAGCTGAACAATAATTTGATTAGTTGAAAATACCTTCATTTGTGAATAAATGTGACAACAAAGTGCAGTACTGTTCTTCATATAAGATTTTATTAAGAGCAAAAATGAGAATTTTTATTTTCCTATCATGAGTAAGGCAAGGAGAAGAACATTCCATAAGAAATTAGAAACCATTTTAATGTTACAGATTTCATATAAGCTTCAATCCGTTGCTTGTGGGCACAGGAATATGTGCTTCTAATTTTAGCACCATTAATAGTTCTTGATAATATAGAACCTAAAAGCACTTTGCCACCTTTTAGAGTTGTTCAGTGCTCTCAGCTTTTCTCCTCTTTTTGTTGCTGGGCTATTTTGTAGCAGAAGTAAAATAATAATTGTTTGTTATTTTATCACCATTATAAGAATGACTTATTGCTTTTAGCAACATAAGTAATGCAAGTAGTTTCTCGTATTCCAAGGTAACGGTGTGAATAGTGCACAGATATTATTGTTATGACTAACCCGCTAACTGCCTCTGAAAACCAATGGTTTGTAGAAGTCTTAGATATGCTGGAGAAAAACAAATTTTAATGGAAGTTTAAAAAAAAAAAAAAAAAAAAAAGCAATAGCTGCAAAGAAAAAATGTATGACAAATTGGTCACAGAATCAGCAGAATCTTAGCACACTTGATTGCAGATTAAATCCGTTCAGTACTAGAAATGTTCATCTTAAAGGGGCAGCATGCATGGATGCCTCTGAGGCTGCCTAATCCCACCATTACCCCAAATTCTCCTGCAACAGCCTGGTGGTTACCTTCAAGACAATTGTGCTGACCCAGACCAAGATGGGCAAGGCACATGCCCATCACATGTTAGTAAAGCACCCAACTAGGTGCAACGAAGGTCCATCACACATGCCCATGCTGGCACTGCTCTCCTATCCCCAGCCACACGATGCAGGCATTAGCCTGACAAAGCATGGCGGTGACACCAACAAGTGACCAAGTTAGATGAGGTAGCAGGTGAGCCACCCAAAAATTTAGCCTGACGCAGCATGGCGGTGACAACAGAGTGACCGAGTTAGACTGAGGTGAAGCACGGATGGTAATTCGAAGGAGGAGGAGGAGGGGTTGGAGGAAGAGGCATAGTAAGGCAGTACATGAGCGGCCCCAGGGTCATTCTGGGTCCCAGCCTCCACCAAGTTAACCCAATGTGCCGTCAGTGACATATAGTGTCCTTGCCCGGCAGCACTTGTCCACGTGTCCGTGGTTAGGTGAACCTTCTCAGAAACAGCATTGGTCAGGGCACAGATGATGTTCAGTGACACTTGCTGGTGTAGGGCTGGGACGGCACATCGGGAAAAATAGTGGCGGCTGGGGACCGAATACCGAGGGGCAGCCACCGCCATTAGGTTGCGAAAGGCCTCGGTCTCTACCAGCCTATAGGGCAGCATCTCCAGGCTCAGCAATTTGGAGATGTGGACGTTGAGGGCTTGGGCATGTGGGTGGGTGGAACTGTATTTGCTCTTGCACTCCAGCGTCTGCTGTAAAGACAGCTGAACGCTGCACTGGGACACATTGGTGGACAATGTGGAGGATAGTGGAGGCGAAGGTGTGGTTATCCGGTGGTAGGCGCTTGTGCCAGGGTCCTGGGCAGGGGGTTGACTAGCAGAGGCAGCGAGTGACACAGGAGAAGAAGCAGTGGTGGGACCCGCAGGAGGTGAACGGCCTTGGTTCCATTGAGTGGGGTGTTTAGCACTCATATGCCTGCGCATGCTGGTGGTGGTTAGGCTAGTAGTGGTGGCACCCCTGCTGATGCTGGTGTGGCACAGGTTGCACACCACAGTCCGTCGGTCATCCTCACTTTCTTTAAAGAACCTCCAGACTTGCGAACATCTAGGCCTCTCCACGGGAGCTTCACTACGTGAAACAGTTGCTGCTGATGCACCAGCTCTGGCCCTGCTTCTCCCTCTGGCCACACCACTGCCTCTTACAACCTATTCTGGTGCAGCACTCGCCTCCGCCTCAGAAGCACTGTCTTCACTCGGCTTATCAACCCAGCTTGGGTCAGTCACCTCGTCATCCTCTGATTCCTCAGTCTGCTCCCCCCTCGGACTTCCTGCCCCGACAACAACTTCACCACTGTCTGACAACCGTGTCTCCTCATCGTCCGACACCTCTTTACACACTTCTTCCACTAAGTCAACAATGTCATCACCCAAAGACTGTGATAGTTGGAAAGCTTGGGCATCGGGAAAGAGGTCAGCAGCAACCTGAGAAGTGGTTTGTGACTCTGGGAAGGGTCCAGAAAACAGTTCCTCAGAGTATGCCGGATCGCATTCCAAATTTTCCTGGGAGGGGTGCAGACTGGGGGGAAGGAGGTAGAGGTGGAGGAGCCAGAGGAGTGCTCCCTTGGGTAACGTGGGTGGACTGCGTGGAAGACTGACAGGTGGACTAATTACTTGAAGCGTTGTCCACAATCCACGACATCACCTCTTCGCACTGTTCTGGTTTCAACAGTGCTCTACCACGTGTCCCTGTAAGTTGAGACATGAAGCTAGAGAGTGTACCTCTGCGGCGTTCCCCTGCTCCCTCATCAGCAGGAACAGTCTCACCCTGCCCAGGACCACGGCCTCTGCCCCCTGCAGTAATTGAATGCCCACGCCCACGCCCTCGTCCTCGACCCTTAGCCCTGGGGTTCAACATTTTCTGTATATAAGTGTATTATATATACAAAAAAAAATGGGCATGCTGTACTGAAACCCACAAACTTGTTCAATCTGAACAAGTTAATATATAGGTGGATAAGTTAGAGCAAAATTACGTATTTTATTATGTACCGTGCAGTATGGAGCAATTACACTAAAACTATTAGATTAGGCAGACTTGGTCTGCTTAATTGCAGCCCAGACAAATGTCGCACAGAGTTTTTTCTAATGTAGCTGTCTCAGTGAGAGCAAAAGACCTTTTTTAATTACGTGACATACAGTATGTTTCACCTGGACAGAAAATACGGATTGTGGTTTGTGGTTACTGGCCAGCTGAACTGTGACTCACAGAATGGTTCCACACAGCTGTATGAAATGGATTTGTATCACTGAGATAAAAAAAATAACGTTTTTTTTTTTTTTACGTGACGTGCAGAATATATCAGAGAGCAAACTCAGACCCTGCTGACTGTGGCTATTTTCACTGCAACCCAGACAAATGTTGCACAGAGATTTTTGTAATGTAGCTGTATCAGTGAGAGCAAAAGACCGTATTTGATTACGTGACGTAGAGTATGGGTCGCCTGGAAAGAAAATACGGATTGTGGTTTATGGTGACTGGCCAGCTGAACTGTGACACACAGAATGGTTCCACACAGCTGTATGAAATGGATTTGTATCACTGAGAGCAAACAAAAGGATTTTGTATTGTGACTTCCACTATCTATCAGGCAGAAAAAATCTTCTGCAGACTGTGCCTATTTCAATGAAACACAAAAAAATTGTCCCACTTAGTTGTTTGAAATGGATGTGTTTCACTGAGAGCCAAAAAAGAAACTTTTTACAGTCTCCCTGCAAAATGCTGCAAATATGGCGGTAGCTGCACTACTAGTGCCAGCAAGCCCTGATCCTGAGGATAAGTCATCAGTGTAAAATCCCTTTAAGAACTCACCCTGGCAGAATTTTTAATGACTATGGACTTTGTCAAGCTCTTTCACATTCAAGTGAGCTACAATACCAGACTCAACCTATTGGTAAGTGTAACACTGTTTTTTGTACCCAAATCCAAATCACACAAGTCACAAAACAAGAGATCCAGCACTGTCTTCTATAGAATAAATAAAATGACATCTCCATCCAATTTCTTCTTTATTTAAGCCAAAGATATACACAGATAAAAGCAGCAACGTTTCGACCCATAACAGCAGTCGGGTCTTTGTCAAACCAAGTCACTCTGTGTTTAATGTTTAAGACAGGATATTTTGATACCTTAAAGGGGTTGTCCAAGTTATATTTATTGAATAACTATCCTATGACCTATCAATATCAGATCGGCGGGGGTCCGGCACCCAGCACCCCCGCCGATCAGCTGTTTGAAGAGGAGGCGCGTGCCATAATATCCGCAGCGGTGAGCAGGTGTAACTACATCCAAGCCATCCCTTTCATTTCAATAGGACGGATCGCTCCTATACAAGTGGATGAGGACGAGCCATCCCATTGAAATGAATGGGGCGGCTTGGGTGTAAATACACCTGCTCACCGCTGCGGATGTTACTGCGAGCAGGTAAACAATGAAGAGAAGGCAGCGCTGGCACGGCGCGTGTCTCCTCTTCAAACAGCTGATCAGCGGGTATATCCAGATATCCAGCCAAATGTAACTGTTAAATATAACAGATTGGGTTGTAACTCCAGTGGGTTATGCCTGCCAGCATATGCCTGACCCCAGCATGCTCCACTCTAGTTTTCTGTTGGTTCATGTCCACCAGCTTCTGTCTGCTAGTAGTAATCAGCCTGCCCACTCCACACTAGGGTTGAGGCCTTTCTCTTCTTCTGTGTATCCAAATCTGGTCGAGCCTAAAGCTAGCCTTCTCCAGAGTATTTGAGGCACCTGCCTTTACGGGAAGATACCTGAGCAAAATGTTTTGTTTACCTTGCTAGCCCTTATCAAGGTGATTATTGCTATGTAATCTGTAATTTAGCGTACTGTACCATTTCTGCCTGTCCTGATCTCTGCCTATTTAACATACTGTCCCTTTGATGCTTTCCTCAACCTTTTGCCTATTTACTGAATTGAACAAACTCTCCCTGTCCTGACCTTGGCTTGTCCACTGACTACATTCCTGCCTGACCACTTTGATATCACGCACCAGTGTCTCTTGATCCTCCTGGGGCAGCTCTCACTGAACGAAGACTACTCCAGAAGGTAGTGGCCTAGTGGTTCCCCTGCAACAGAGATCTATATAGGGTTGACGATAAGGGGGACCACTTGGATAACACCCTTAGGAGAAGTCCTAAGCCAATTTTGTTCAGTGACAAAGTGGGTGTACACCTGTTGTGTTACATGAGATCTAACTTTCCAGTTATAATATGATGTATAATGTGGTTTCTTGTTTTTTAGCTTATTTTACAGCATGTAAACTCAATCTGGTGTAGGTTGGCACAATATTTCTACTTGATTGTGAGTTGTATGATATATTACTTTTGTTATTCTTGCACAGACGATCCTTTGCAGCACAAAGGAAATTGTCTAGGGACATAAATGGCCTCAGTGTTTATTCTGCAGTAGACTGTGTTTGTATGCATTCATGGCTTGAATCTGTAATTTGCTCACCACTCAGTCCCCTGATGTATGTTCCTATTCTGTTTAAGGTTTTACATTGTTTTAGACATTTTAATGATGAGGAGTGACTCTGACAGGGTCAGGCGACCTCTTATAACAAGTATTCCTATACTGAAAATAGATAGAAACTTGAGAAATCTTAAGAAATATAAACAAAAATACTGAAATAGTTTAAAAATTACATTTGCAAGGCAAAGTCAGACCGTTGTGAAGGTTTCCGTTTTCTTATAGATTGGAACACAGATAAGTCTCTTTTGTTTCCTTAGTGATATTGAAAGACTGAAGTTTCCTTGGCTCACTAGAAATTGAATTTTCTCCTTGAATTCCTAAAAAAAAAATCTAACCTTCTTTAACTGGAGTGTTGTTAAAGGGGTTACCTATTCTCTGGATAGATTATCAATATCAGATTAGTGGGGGTCTGACACTCGGGACCCCTGCCAATCATTTAGAAGCACTGCAGCCTGTTGCTATGCCAGTGACATCACTGTTCATCGGTCACATGGCCTAGTTGCAGCTCAGCCCCAATGAAGTTAATGTGGTCGAGCTGCAATACCAAGCACAGCAGCTATACTATGTACGGCGCTGTTCTTGGAAAGCTTCCGGGAGCCTGCATCGCTCAGCTGAGATCCAGTCAGAGCGGTGGATCCCTGAATCAGCTGATTCCTGGATAACCCCTTTAAGCTACAAAGTTGTATTTTTCTCCTGTGACTGATTTTGAATTGGAATACTACAGTATATTATTTATATTGATAATCAGTACATGTCCTCATTTACTTGTTGCGTCTTCATTCTTTTATTTAAAGTAATAATCTGTCTCTTAAAGGCACATGTAGCTCAAATGTCACTAAGACAATTGCACAGGAAATAGAAACTGCTCCACTGTAATAGGCACAATAAGCATACAGCATATAAAACAAATTCAGCATACATAGTAACATAATAACATAGTTTATAAGGCCGAAAAAAGACATCTGTCCATCCAGTTCGGCCTGTTATCCTACAAGTTGATCCAGAGGAAGGCAAAAAACCCCTGTGAGGTAGAAGCCAATTTTCCTCACTTTAGGGAAAACAGATATACAGATAATTATTTTAGTGTTAAGCTGGCAATATTCATTAATCCGACAATGTGATCATCAAGTGAACTGGCAGATGAGAAAAATAGCTTTAAAAACATTAAAAAACACAAATTCTATTAATTAACCAGTTTTTCCATTACACAACCAGATGTAAAAAGTCTAGCATGACTGATTTGGCAGCGTTCACCATTTAAAAATGTTATGCCATACAACCATTTTGGCCAACTTTCGTCTAATGTGCATGACTTTCAACTTCATGCATTCAACTTTCTTTAAAGGGAATTTATTATCAGAAAGTTGCGTACTTATTGTTTAAATGCTAGCCATTGTTCATACACAGTGACTGTTAAGTGACTCCAGTGGGGCCTAGGAGCAGCAGTGCTATATGTCTGGCCCTGTCAATCAAGTGGCAGGGATACCCTGTAGATTTTCTCTACTTTTAAGTCATCTCATTAACTGGCTGCTTTCCAGCAGAAATGCTGGCTTTCAGCCTGAAAAAAAGTTTTGCATGCACAACTTTTTATCCATTTGGCATTTTCACTGGAAAGCGGACAGAACAAAGAGGATCTGGCAGTGAACAGCTTTATCTGGCTATGCTGGATATGGTAAATTCTGGTTGGCTATTCCACTGCCAGAACAGCTTGCCGGATTTCTGAACTCAGATATGTACCTTAACAGACTTGTCTTGTTTAACCACTTTAGTTTTGGACTGACAATGGACATAATTAAACTGTGGTTATGTGTACAGTATAAGTGCTGGAAGGCGTGTGTATCTCACCCGTTGTTCAGTTTAGCTGGGTGAGATAACTGAAATCCAGCTATGGTGCTGCTTCAGCTTGCTGGAGATTTTGTTTAAAGTGACATGGACTGATTTCTTGTACTTGGAGACAGGTTGGAAGTTGGAGTCTTCCAGTCCACACCCTTCCAGTACAGGTGTTGCGGTAAGCTAAGAGGTTGCATGTGAGGCCTGCTAGTGTAATCACGGAGGAATAAAATAACCCTCGGTGTATGAGAGGGGAGAAAGAGAGCCCCAGGGAACAGACCTGGAGAGGGCCCATGTGATTCCAGCCAGGGAGGGCTGGGGGCCACAAGGCTGAGGAAGCCTGTGAGAGAGAGTGAATTTGGAAGGGAGCCTAAAGAGGCTCTGTGTGGTCTCAGCCAGGAGGGCTGAGGGGCCACAAGGCTTTGTAAAGCCTGAAGTTTTGGGGGGCCCAGCGACGCCTATGGATAGAGGGACGCATGGTCAGAGTCAGGAGGACTACTTGACCATTTCCCCCAAAGGTGCTGGGGAGGTCACAGCCAGGAGGCTGCTGAACTGTACGGCTGAGGAAGTCGGATCGAATACCGCGTGTGAACAGCGCTCTATTGGTGAGATAAAGACAACACATGTATTAGGTAGAGCCTAGATGGGCAGGTATTTATTTGAATGTTTTTCTTGTGTGTTGGTGCTAAAGAAAATAAAGCACCATTTGGACTTGAACCCTGTTGTCCGAGGAAGATTTGTGATTGCGACTCCCTGAGAGAGAGCAATCCCTTACTATGTATATATAAAACTTTTCCTTCCAAAAGTATCACTAAGTCTGTAGCAGATATGCTGAGCTACGTAGGAGAGCTTACAAAACTCTTCTGCTTCATAGCCCTATACGTTATATTTATGTGCTCTGAGACTTGCTGTGTTTCACGCTAATGTACAGAAAAGAGAATCTTATCAATGTTATGTACATTTTTTAAAAATTTCTGTAGCAATAAGCTGAACACGTTAGAGCATAGTATACATAGACCCTCATATTGACAAATATGTCTTTCTTCTTCTATGTGACAATAATTTTTGTAAAGCAGTCTTGTTTATTTTGTGTGGTCTTTATGGAGATGGTTTCTTGCAATTCAGAGCCGAGAAAGAAAAACTATGTGTATAGAAATGGTACAGTTCTTATTGCATCGTATAATATTCCTACATATTAATGGAAAGGGCCGTAAGAATGAATTGTGGACGTTATACAAGGTGATCCGAGAAAGAATAAAGTGCTGGCTTATGTATCAGTCACAGTTTTTTCAGTAACAGTTTTTTATGGTTCAGTGAATTCCCTCGCCTCGGTCACTCATTACCATAATAACTTGGCTATGTCTTCTTCAGTCTCCATCATAAAGGATATAAAAGGGTTTGTTATAGAGAGTAATAAGGAGAAGAGTTATGTTCTGGAATGACCATTCAAAACACAGCTTACTAACCCATACACTTTCATTCCCTTCTATTACTCCTTTTGATTATGAACAATTGTTGGATATTAACATAGCAGTTACTAGCTCAAATGGGAAAAATAGGAAAGTATACTTCTGGCATCTTCTGTGAGGTCTAATAATGTGATTTGCCCAAAGGTCACTTTCCGTTCAATTTCCGATTTAGCTCCAACCTGGCAGCCAAGAGATGTTTTTATGAAGAATAAAAGTGCACTAAACGGCTGATACTTTGGTTTGTGCTATGAACTTTGCAAACGCAATCATTTTACCAATGTCAACTTTTTACTGTTTGGGTTCACAGAGCTTCTCTTAACTTCAGTCCTTACGTGATTTTATACAAATGAAACCCTTATAGGACAGTAGTGTGGGTCCGGCTGGAAAGCTATTGCATAAATATTTTTATGCTAAGTAGGTTATATGATCCAATTTGATTAAGTTTAGATCACATGGAATAAAAATATTACAAAATGATGTAACAAACGCAATCCGTCACTCACAATTTAAAATTAAGCAGTTGCCAAGAATCAATATTATAGTCTTCACAGCCCATGCTGGAAAAAAAGTTTGGGCTGTCTGTAAAGAGTCAGTTATTCAAGAGCATCTGCTCTCCCTGAATACCTTCTGATCATTGACAGTTCTTTCCTAGGGGGAAACTAAGGAGAAATCTGATCACCAGGAAGAACTCATCAATAACCATAACTCTTTTCAGGCAGCCATGACTCTTCCAGATCTGGATTAAAATTAGTGTTAAGCAAATCAAAGCCAAATGAATCAGCTTCAATACAAACTTCAGGAAAAGTTTGATTTGCCGTGAAGCCGAATTTTCTTGAGCTTCGTGGTAACAAATCTATTTTTTTCTTGAAACAGTGATAAAAAAAACATACACAAAGTAATTCGTCACAATCACATTTCTTTGTGAAATTCGTCAAAGCAGCCGAATCAAATTTTTCATAGCTTCGCTCATCAATAGTTATAATGATTATAACTAGTGATGAGCCAAGTTATGAAAATTTTGATTCAGCTGGGTCGCCGAATATTGCAAAGAAATTTTATTTGTTGCAAATTACTTCGTCATGTATTGAATTCCTTTGTAAGTAGCGGATGCAATGACAGGGAACGGTGATCATGCCATCCCTTGTTATTGAACCCCTTAGATGCCATATTAATCACAGATTGCAGCATCTGATGATAAAATGGAGGCTTTTCAGGGGTTAATCAGGGTAAAAAAAAAAAATTCACCCTATCCATTTCTTGCAGGGAGGTCGTCATGGCCATCTTGACTGAAGAAACCACGTAAAATCTTGTGTGGAGAAATGATGACATTATTACATATTCACGCTGGCCAGCACAGTGATGGGATAATGTCAGATGTCAACTCATTCCAGATTTTGCGTGGTTTCTTTAATCAAGATGGGCGTGACGGCCTCTCCGTGAGTATATATTGTTTTTTTTTCCGTCATTTCAGGAAAAATAGATTCATTACTATGAAGTGCGAGGAAATTCGGATTCGCAGCAAATCAAATTTTTTTGGTTATGATTGGCTCAAAACTAATTTATGATATATAATTTATAATGCTGGTTCTCTGTAACTTGGTATTTTTAGCTCACAAGTGACAGATCAATGAAATCAGCATGTTTGTCAATACTTTACGCTGCCCTTAGTGAGAGAGTGTTGTGGGCATGCTTTCTGATACATGCAGAGGTCATTGTACAGAGAGGGGTTGGGACAAGTAAGTGAGTTGTCTCCATCACCTATTGTCAGTGGCATGTTTCTGTGCTATCTGTCTTTAGCTTTATAATAGTGGTGGTACTTTTCATTGCTATCCTGTCTATGATGAAATTCACATACCCACAAGACAGGCTAAAAGTGACAGGAGACGCAAGGGCTCAGTGACCAGTGAAAACTGCAGCAAACATTTTTAAAAACATGAGGCTTTTTCTGATTATGCTTTCCCTTTAATACTCCAAGTCTTTTTTCTCCTATGTTGTATATGAAATCTCTTTATCCCAGCAGCTTTCCTTCTGTATATTGCAATGCCCAACAGCTTGTCAGGTTTCCTGACAGTTTTAAATGGCATCTGTTTTTTTGGCATTGCATATACCACAGTTTTACCAAGCCTTGGCTGTTCAATATGCTGACACTGCCAGATATTAACAAACTGAGCCAAAACTTTTTTTTTAATATAACAGCTTTAATTTATTTGAAGACATCACTTTTTTCTATATAAAAAGAAACCTTCAGAAGATCTAGTCAGTGTTTTATGGCTGAGCAGTAGATATGTTGGATGTACTAATCTGCATGGATCATTTATGAGCACCAACCGTTGTATTCTGTGACTTATGGACTTTTCAGTTCTTCATGTCTTGTATTATTCTGGAATCCATGGATTTACACCTTTTCCTTCCAAATCTGTAGCAGATGTGCCAAGCTAAGTACGACAGCTCACAAAACTCACAAAACTGTTTTTGCTTCATGTTTAGTGTTGATCGAGCACCGTGATGCTCCGGTGCTCTGGATGAACATTAGGTGGTGCTCGAGTGCTCGGCCGAGCACCCGAGTATAATGGAAGTCAATGGTAGAACTCGAGCACTAAACCAGGCACCCCCTGTTTTGAAGAGGGGAGAGTGTCTGGTTCATAGGGAAAGGTCAGAAAATGGTGGAAACACCACTCAAATGGTTTGGGAACAGCATGGGTAGGATGTCTGGATGCATTTTGGACTCCAAAGTCGCTGCTATTAACGATGTTGTCCGAGTATTACGCCACTTTTACTGAATGACAAGAATACTCCCCAAAACCAAAGATAACATTGATTTTAGAGGAAATATTGTTAGGAAACATAGATTTACTTGTACGTAAAGCGCAAGTGCTGCCAAAAATTACAAGGAAGAGGCACTCCGATACAACTGTTATATATCACATAAAGGAGGGCCTCCTTCACATTGTGGTACAATTGTTCATGCCGTGGGACTCCTACACTCATAAAGCCTATGCAGAAACGTTATAATGCAGAGGCAACACAGGTAATGTCACCTTGATTAGCAGCAGAAAAAATCGGAAAGGATGTCAGGTATATAGGATACAGTAACGTTATAATGCAGACGCAACACAGGTAATGTCGCCTTGATTAATGGCAGAAAAAATAGCAACGGATGTCAGGTATATAGGATACAGTCACGTTATAATGCAGACGCAACACAGATAATGTCTCCTTGATTAACGGCAGAAAAAATAGCAACGGATGTCAGGTATATCGAATACAGACACGTTATAATGCACATGCTGCAGAGGTGGTGCTTAGGTCAGGCAACCTTGCACAATTTTTGTCACCCCCCCAAAAAAAATATATATATTACGGCCAGATATAATAGCCCTTAAAAGGGCTTTTGGGTCTTTGAAACAGAAAAACTAGCCCTGCCTAGCGATTTTCTATCCCTACACTATCCGTCCCTCCTTGCAGCAGCTCTCCCTGACTTGGTCTGAGCCAGGTCACATGTCACCAAGTGCTATATAGCACCCGATGACACATTCCCGGCCAGCCAATCAGTGTAATGCCAGTACCTTCGGCCGAACACCGCGTGGTCCCGAGCGCAGCCATGCTCGGCCAAATATCGTATTCGGCCGAGCATGCTCGTTCATCACTATTCATGTTGCTTTATTTATACTTATTTGCTATTGATATAATTGCATGTAGATCGAAATGACTACATCACACTTAACTCCTGATACAATGCTGGTGAATGGTGATATCATATCTCATGATATAAGCCTAGTGAAATACAAAATTTGTAACCAATGGTCTGATCACCTCTTGTTATTTTATAAATTGAAATTTTACCTTTGTGAAGTTTCTCTGGTAGAGAGCTGTCCCATTACAGTATAACCAGTAATAAAAAATAAAAAAAACACTGAAAAGTGTCCCTCTAGATGAATGATCAACCAAAAGAAGATGGCCAGGATGCATAGTATATGATGCATAAGAAATCTATCACAGAAAATCTGGTCTAAATAAAGGGGTGATCCTCTCAAAATGGTGGCATTTTAGAGAGGTGTCATATTACATATGTGACTGGCACATCACCTACTGTACCTGGGAAGTTTCTAACAAGACTTGTATTAACAGCAGAAACAATTACAGGGCTTAGCCTTTCAATTAAAATTGACTTTAAAACATACTTCTAACCAAAGACAAATTTTGGCAGCACTCCTATACTGTTTTCAGTCTTTTCTTGTAATGTCAGCTCCAGATTTCATTTTCTAGAACAGGAATCCATTTTAATGTTCCCGATGGTTCTTCCTTCTCAATCCCTTGGCTCTTCCTAGAAGTAAATCTCCCTTATTTCTCCTTATTTTTTTCTTCTAGAGTTACATACATTTTATCCATTATCAGTGTAAAATCCTTTTTTTTTTAATCTCTGGAAATAAATTTCAAGATTTAGAATCAATGGCTACATTTTGATTTGAACTTAAAAATAGCAAACCAACAGTCAACATTGATTATTTAACTAAGGTTTTGTTTTTTTCCCCCTGGGTCAAAGATTCATTTTTTTGCCCAAGCACTACGTCTGGGGTAGCTACATGGTGTGTAGAGGTAGCAGTCACACTATACAGTAGCTCTGATGTCTGAGGGGGCCCAAAGACTTCCCTGCCAAACATAAAGGGAAAGTATAACAGATTTTTTAATTGGAGCCCAAGAGCTTTAAGTTTCACCAACATGTAAATATCCTAAGCATGGTCAAGTATTAATGCCCACTCCATGGCATCCAGGACACAAGCTATGTCTTAAGCCAGGAGGTATGTGCAATTGAAAGTTCATATCCATAGAGGAGGAGAAATTCATTCTCAATATTGTTTTCTTAATCAGTTAAGTTAGGCCATTCTTATTTCCAATGCACATTGGGGAGAAGCGTTGTCTCTCACACAACTTCTCCCCTAGGAGTCAGCATTTGTAATGCTATTTCTGAACTTTTATAGCCCTAAAAGTTCTCATACCTTCTTAGTATGATGTCTGCAAATGAACTCAGATTACCCTAGACTACAAACACCTTCAGAAAGAGAACCATGGAGAGGGTTTAGTAGAGCAAGAGTGACTACATTACCACTAGCGAGTCTCCATCTTCAAGATCATGCTGAGTATAATGTTTGAAGTAAGAACAGCAGGATATGAAACATATATATCTGCCCTCTTTATGTGGCATAATGATTTCCTTAGTCCTTCGTTTTCTGAAGATGATCTTCTATTGTTTGAATCAGAGAAAGCTTCTCTTTTATTAACCTTGCTCATTCACGTAAGCAATCCTCTTCATTTTACCATTGTTCTCACCAATGATCTCTATATGTGCTTCATTCCTCATCTCTTACCAATCCTAATGTGGCATTTTATATAGGAATTACATAACAGTGAGTAAATATGACTGTCACGCTCTGGTGTGGAGGGAATAGCCACACCGAGCGTACGAAGGAAGGGAAAAGACCAAAACCAGGGAAACGGTCACCTCCTGCAGGGAACCCTGAAACTAGGCCCTGACTGACTACCAGTATGAACAAGCCTTAGTGGTAGGAGAGTTCATACACAAGAACCTAATAATCAATTCACACTAAAGAACCCTGCAGCTAGTGACACAGGAAAGAGTCAACCCGTTCCTCCAAGAGTAAGGACTAACAGGAGACTCCAGAAGGAAAACCACAAAAGGGAAAATGTCACTTATCGTTAAGCAGATATCGCAGCAACCGGATCTCAGCCGAGATCTACACCACACACTACAAAGTAGGCAGAAAGTATAAACCGCAGTGAATACTGGGAAATGAAGGAATAAATAGAGGAGAGAAAATTACTACACCTACAACAGCTGAGGGGAAGGGGTGTGGTAACCAGAAACCAAACCAAGGAGAAAACATGTCAAATTATGTCACTTTTGAAAGCCGCGCAGAACGTCTGATACCAGACGCAAGCCCACTCATGACAATGACTTTGGACATGTGACCTTTTTAGTGTTGTAGGACATCCAGGCCACACAGAAAGTAATGACACATTTCTACAGAAAGTGTTTTGTCTTTTCCTTTTAAGTAGCCATTTACTAAAATGACCCATTGATTAAAAGTTGTTTATGTGATGGAGGCATGTTCTTTGTTGAATAACTTTTGCTTTCATGGTAATGCACTCCATGAGGCTTTTATTCAAAAGAGACCTACTTTCACATCCATTCTGCAAATAACCTTTCTGCTTCCATTAATACATTATAGGATGATAGCTGCTTTTTGTATTGTGTTTGTGCAGTTCTTTTAATTGTATTTTTAATTGAAAGGATCTGCTTTACTTAAAGTCACTCAAAGGACAACAAGCCAATTTCTTTAGACTCAAAAACTATATACATGTATATATACATTTACTTGTAAAATGGTAGTAAACAGAAATCTTCAAAAGGAAAACTAAAAGTAGTTTTCATTGCCAGTATGTTCTTAGGAGTTGTAAAGGAGTTTTGATTAACATCTTTATCTTAAGTAATTTAATTGGACAGAGCAGAAGCAGGCTATGATCTCTTTAGATGACATACTTAACACATTTCACCAATATTACAGCATAAAATATGTATGTACTAAATTAGCCAATAATTATGCCAGTAAATGGGTTCTCAAGTTGATTTGTGGGCTTCATGTATGTAAATGTTGAGCCAGTACCCGTGGGTAAGACTTATGTTTAAAGGGCCTTACACATGGTTGCATGTTTGTGTGATTGGAAGACAATGGCTAAAAGTATCCTTCTCCCCCAATACTAAGACTGATTTGATTCCATGTCTAATTTAAATGAAAAAGATTCCATGTGGACAATTCTGGCTTGGCTTTTGGTTGTACATAGCAATCAGTCTGAACAAGCAGAGCTGCACTACAGTGATGAGAGCATGGATTTTATGTTACCTCAGACATTGTCTAGACTGGAGTTAGTCTGAACTGAAGTTATAACCTTCAGTCACAAAACCACAGCCGTCCGCAAGATCTGCAGTATTAAAATAAGCCATGCGCATTTAAACCCAAACATAGGGAACCAGGGCTCTATTGCAGCACATGAGGCAAAATTACTGGATCATATGGGAAAATAGGACTGGAAAGTATTCCAAACTGGAACAAGTCTGTCCTACTTCTCCTGGTCTTCTTTGTGACCAAGTTGCATCCCCAGGCAGTACAGTGTCCTTGCCATCATCATCAGCTGCTTCTTCTCATGCTCAGACTCCTTCTTGTCCACTGTTCCATCATGAGGAATCTATAACTGAATGTGTGGCCATGAGAAAATTATTTTCAACCAGCATTTAGCTTGTGTGCAAGATGAATTCCCACCTGGTTAAGTTGCTGGTGGTACGGTTGAACCAATTAGTTGTGGTAAAAGTGACACACATTCCCCAAATTTGAATTCTTCTCTACACCATCAGCCACAGTTTTTGCAATATCCATCCCTTGGACTTTTGGCCAGGTGTCTGTAGTGGTGCATTTTCGCAACTTCATCAAAATGATTTTTTTTTCAAAAATGTAATTCTTCTCTATGCCATCTGCCACCGTTTTTGCCATAATCCATTAGTCAGACTCTTATCCAGGTATTCGTATATGCGCAGTTCTGTGCCTTCTCCAAAATTTCATTATTTTCTAAAATTGACTTCTTCTATATGCCATCACTTGGACTTTTTGCCAGACAGACACCCGTACAAATTATATCATTATCCACAAAATTGAATTCTTCTGTATGTGATCAGTTGGACTTTTTACCATATATTATATATGTTTATAATTGTAAAACTGTAACCGTATGCATTAACTTAGGAAGGAATCATGTAAATCATGTAGAATTCTCAATTTTATAATTACACAAACAAATTCAACTTAGGTTAGTTTCAAACTAGTGGCATGGTCCTCCGACAGGCTGTAGCAGCTGGTGAACAGCCTGCCGGATCCATGCTGCAGCTAGTGCACGTGAGCGGTCAGAACGCCGCTGCGGCCCCATTCACTATCATGGGGGCTGGGTCAGAGTTCCGACAGCAGCACAGTAAGCGGGTCGAGAGGCGGCTGGAATAAAACTACAGCCTGCTGGAGGACCAGGCCACTAGTGTGAAAGTAGCCTTAGCTAATATGACTTATGCTTTGTCAGTTTTTGCTTTAGATGCAGGACATTGTAATATCTTATTTACAATACCAGGCATGGTATAAACATCTTGCCAATCAGATTTATCCTTCATGGCAAAGCTGGCCATACATGTTAGATGAATGTTGGTTGAACCCACTGGCAAGACATTTTTTTATTATATCAATGATGCATGCAAAAATACTTGCCATTGTACAATTTGCTTTATTCATAATCTAAAATCTTATGATCAGTGTAATGACCATCTCTAGTCTAAATGTCCCATAAATGTTCCAAATAGGAAAAGAGACCATTTGCTTACCCTGTATAAACAGATTATAGCTAAACCCCATCCCCTCCTCACACACACACACACACACACACACACACCTTTATATCAGTAGCTAATGTATCACAATTTTTGTGTATAATTTCCCCCCGCCCCCACCCCTCCATTGTGGATATCTATAATTCTCATTTAGCCAATGCATTGTTTGCAATTTGTCAAATTAAATTAGCATTTTCTATCTTTTCTAACTTGGATACTTTCATGTTTTGCAGGGTCTTTCATAGCTGCATATTCATTGTAATGAGCATGACTCAGATCTCTGGAGAAATTGTCAATATCACAGAAGTTACATAAACTCCTGTCACATTTTTTTGCGTACTTATTCCCAATGCTATAGCAAATGGAGAGCAGATTCTATATATATCATTTTATCGAGTAACTGCCAAGAGGCTCAATAAATATTACAGGTCTTGGTAAACTTTAGACTTCTGACTTTGCTGCTGCACTCTGTCCTCAAGAGAATGGGATTGAATCTTGTCCACAGAATCTGCATGATTGTATAGGTATCAATGGAATGATTGACCTCTGCTTGTATTGCCTGGTTGTAATATTACTACAGGCTTTTTTGAGTGATGTCCTGCTTCAAGCAACATTTTTCTATTATGGTCCTACTGCCTATACATACACAATATTTCAGGATATTGTGGCTTTTAAAGCTGTAATGTTTTTTAGGTTTCTCCTTTAATGAATATAGGAATTTTTGCCAGTTGCTCTATAAACCAAGCGGGGGAAAGAAAGTATAAAACATATATATTAACTTAAAAGAAACCTGTCATCTTGGAAATGCAGTGTAATCTATAGGTTATAGAGCAGGAGGAGCTGAACAGAAATTGATATATACAGTGCCTTGCAAAAGTATTCGGCCCCCTGGAACTTTTCAACCTTTTGCCACATTTCAGGCTTCAAACAAAAAGATATTACATTTTAAATTTTTGGTGACGAATCAACAACAAGTGGGTCACAATTGTGAAGTGGAATGAAATTTATTCGATCATTTAAACTTTTTTTTCTAATAATAAAACTGAAAAGTGGGGCGTGCAAAATTATTTGTCCCATTTACTTTCAGTTCAGAAAACTCACTCCAGAACTTCATTGAGGATCTCTGAATGATCCAATGTTGTCCTAAATGACTGATTAAGATGAATAGCATCCACCTGTGATAGTCTCCCACTGTAGTTTTATGGGATAAAATGTAATAAATAAATTATATTTTATTCGTTTAAGGCTACTTTCACACTAGCCTTTAGCTGGATCCGGTTGTATTATCTTTAACATCTTTTAACGGATCCTGAATTAACTCTATTGAAAGTCAATGGAGGATGGATCCGTTTATTATTGTGTCACACCAAACGGATCCGTCCCCATTGACTTGCATTGGGGGTCATTCCGGATCCGTCTTGGTGCAGATACCCAGTATGGAGAGCAAACCGCAGCATGTTGCGGTTTGCTCTCCGGTCTGAAGACGGAACGGAATGCTTTCAGGAGCATTCCGTGCTCTTCAGTTCAGTTTTGTCTCCATTGACAATGAATGGGGACAAAACTGAAGTGTTTTGTTCCAGTACTGAGCCCCTATAACGGAGCTCTATACCGGAATAAAACAACGCTAGTGTAAAAGTAGCCTAATTTCCTGCTATTTTTAGAAATCCAGTAGGTAATTGACTAGTGGTAGTGATAAGCTGCCCTTTGTATCGATACGCATACTGAAGTAGCTGGCAATCACTGAATAGGACCGCTCACTGGACTCCTAAGCATAGAAACTGCCGGGATTTAAATAAATATAAGGTATACAGAATTTTTTCATCCCTTTCTGCTCTATACCATGCTGCTTGCAGATCAGACACCATGTGCACATGACTTGTTGTGATATCACTTACTGTAAATGGAACCTGATAGATGTACTTTCAACTAAGCTAAGCTTTCAGCTAAGGGTTCTCACAAAATATATTGTAAATCAGGTTCTTTCAAATAAAACAATCTAATACAATCATTCAAGCATTGAAATATCGGATGTGAGAAAATCTAATGCTGATATTACTCCCTCATCCTGCTTGCCTCCCGTGGGCAAAAATAAGTCATAATCCCCAAATTAAAAAAAAAAAAAAGGATTAGTCATGAGACAGATCATCACTAATTATTCTTCCCCTTTGTGAGTAGCTGACTGCTGAATTTTTTAAGTGTGGGATTCAAATAACTGGCATCTAAAGTCAGCCCTCTAAGTTGCATATAGTCAGCACCTTACAGGATTTGCATATGATGTTGCTCACTCAAATTTAACTCGCTAAAGGATATAATGACACTTTATTAGCCATCAAAATCATTCAAGGGTTCTTGGGTACTTTAATATTGCTGTCTATCCTCAGGATAGACCATCAATATTTGATAACCAACAGCCCGCACCCTCAGTGATCAACTGTTCTGCAATAGTGCTCAGACAGCACTGCAGTAACCAGCTCCATCCACTACACAAAAGGATGAGGCCATGTAGTTTTGACGCCAGATTCTGATGCTAGATCTACTGCAGCTACTGCAAAACAGTTGATCGACTGTTGTGTAGGGCGTTGGATCCTGCCAATCACATATTGATGTCATATCTTGAGGAGAGAACATCAATATTAAAGAGGTTGGACACTTTCTGACTATTTGTGACAAATGGGTATGTTAAACAATTATATGACACTTACTAATATAGATTTTGTTGGTATTATGCACCGTTTTCTATATTTCATAAGCCATGCTCACTTGGTCAAATCTTCTGTTACTGGTCATGATTTGAGAGTATCCCACAGAATGAATACCTATGGTAAGTCCTGATGTACTGACACTAATTATATCACCTGCCCAATACTAAAGAAATCCTGAAAACATGACCGGCAGGTGGGCCCTGAGGACTAGAGTTGAGGAACACTGACATAGAGGACCTGTCCATAAAATGGCTGCTGACGGAGGGTCATGTGATCAGACACATACAGTAACTCAGCCTACTCCATTCAAACACACTGCACCTACACTCTACTTCCAACAGTGCAAGTCCAGTTGGCAGATGGAGTGTATCTGAATGAACGAGTACCACATGGAGGTGATTTACCTGGTCACAGGACCCTACATCAGCAGCCATTTTATGGGCAAGATCTCTGTGTGGCCTGCAAAAAGTATTGGCAGACAAGGGGGAATATCTTATGAAATAGAGAAAATGGCACAAAATTTTAACAGCCAACCCCTTTAAGGAACTGGAGAAACCCTTTTATAATAACTAGTAAAATATCTAGAAAGGCCACTTGTGATCCAATAACTAGCATTTAAAGATGCTCTCACCCTGGATAACAGTTTGGTGGACCCTTAAATGGGTTGTCTACTTTTTGCTATTAATTACCTATCCTCCGGATAGGTCATCAATATCAGATCAGATTGTATGAGCGCTGCCTTCTTTGCTCTGTTTACCTGTGTGTCAAAGAAATTGCAGTGATAGGCAAGTGTAATTACAAGTATGGAATCTCAATTTACTTTAAAGGAACGGCTTTGTGGTATTCACTTGAACAGACAAAGGGGAAGTCAGAGCTCCGCCGATCTGATATTGATCATAGGTCATTAATAGAGATGAGCGAGCATGCTCGTCCGAGCTTGGTGCTCGTTCGAGCATTAGGGTACTCGTAAGTGCTCGCTGCTCGGACGAGTATCTCGCCATGCTCGAGGAAATGGCAACTTCCGCATCGTGATTTTTTGGCGCCTAAAAACAAAGCCAATCACAAGCCAGGAGACTCTGCATACCACCCAGCATCACGTGGGGCCCTTACATGTCGATAGCAGGGGTTGGCTGGCCTGATCAGGTGACCCTGGAATATACTATCGACTGGCCGCGGTGCTCGGCTAAAATGCCATCTGGATGTCGTTAGGGATAGAGCTGCTGCCTTTCAGGGACAGTGTTAGGGCCTGCATTTAGTTCTCTGTTAGGCAGGGATCACCCACAAAG